>JBBPBX010004739.1:21715-48018 GCA_038048925.1 Garcialebias charrua
TTATGTTTATGTTTATGTTTATTAAATTTGTTCATTTTTTTACAAAAGAAACAATACAAGGCAATCTCATAATGATAGTGTACAAAATGTAAAAAAATGAAAGGTGGCAGAAAGAAGAATAAATCTTATTATATCTGCCCCTTATCTCCAACAATCAGATTAAACAACAGTAGTCAAACCATGTAAACAATAATAATCTTCAACCAACTTTTTCCAACAATCAGGTTAAACAATAATATTCTTCAACCAACAGTACAAAATTACTAACTCTTTTTAATTTTCTAACTAACAGTACAAAATGACTAACTCTTTCTAATTTTCTAACTAATACAATACACATTACGTTATTTCACATATATTTTTTTAACACATTTGTTTTGATCATTTTTTTAAATGTAAACATTGACTTGGCATTTTTAACTACATTCTCCAAGCCATTCCATAATCTAATTCCCTGGATTGAGGTAGAACGTCCCTTCAAACTGGTTCTGAATTGTGGTTTTACAAACAACTCTGTCCCCTTAAGATTATAACAACTTTGTCTTTTAACAAAGTGCATTTGGATATTTAAAGGTAATGCATTATTTTGAGCTCTATACATAACTGATAAAATATTATAGTCTACCAAATCATGGAACTTCAATAATTTTAGTTGATAAAATAATGTACTTGATGGATGACGGTAATGCTTTCTAGTGATAATTCTTACAGCTCTTTTCTGTAATACAAAAATAGGCTTTGTGATTGTTTTACACGCTTTCCCCCAAACATCAATACAATAGATTAAGTGTGGAACAATGATTGTGTTATACAACAAATACAGAGCTTTATCATTCAATAGGTCTCTGACTTTGTACAGTACTGCTATCGATCTAGCTATTTTTATTCTTACAGAATTTATGTGTTGTTTCCATGTCAGTTTGTCATCAATGATAACACCCAAAAACTTCACCTCATTCACTCTACAAATCTCAACATCCTCAATTTTGAGTGGAACATCAACAGTTTTCTTTTTATTACCGAATATCATGTAATTAGTTTTTTCTAGATTTAATGATAATTTATTTATTTTAAACCAAGTTTGTATCTTGACAAATTCTGTCTTTATCAATTCTAACATTTGTTCTATATCTTCACCTGAACAGAAAAAAGTGGTATCATCAGCGAAAAGTACACATTTAAGGAGTCCTGACACATTTACCAAGTCATTCACATATAAAATAAAAAGCTTTGGTCCAAGTACAGAGCCTTGGGGAACTCCACATGTGATATTACAGAGGTCAGATCTTACATCATTTATTTGTACAAATTGTTTCCTATTTTTTAAGTAGCTAGATACCCACTGTAATGCTGGTCCTCTAATACCATATTTGTTCAGTTTTTCAAGGAGAATGGTGTGATCAATAGTATCGAATGCTTTTTTTAAATCAACAAAGATACTGATACAATGTTGTTTTTGATCGACAGCAGTAGTTATTTGTTCCATTAATTCCATGAGAGCCATTGATGTAGAGTTTTTTGATCTAAACCCATACTGACTGTTGCTTAGAATATTTTGTTTATCTATAAATTGGTCTAGTCTGTTTACAAATAGTTTTTCAAGAATTTTTGAAAACTGTGGTAACAAGGATATAGGTCTATAATTGTTGAATACACATTTATCACCATTTTTAAAAAGAGGAACGACCTTAGCTACTTTCATATTATCTGGAAAAATTCCTGTTGAAAATGATAAGTTACATATGTATGTGAACGGCTCAATAACATGGCTCATTATGTCCTTTACAAACATCATATCCATGTCCACCCAGTCTTTCGATCTCTTGTCTGTAAGATGTTTTACTACATTCATTATTTCCTCTTTGTTAGTTCCATTTAGGAAAATACTATTTGCACAACCTGTAATTGAGTGGATCATATTTTTATCTACTTTTGGTATCTTAGCTGCAAGGCTTGATCCAACATTTACAAAATATTGATTAAATCCATTAACAATTTCATTTTCATCATGAACTTCATCGTTGTCTTTTACAAAATATTTTGAAATACCAGTTTTTGCTTTATGATTCTTCAGTACACCATTCATTACTCGCCATGTTGCTTTCATATCACCATTAGTTTTATCTAATAATTTACTATAATATTCTTTCTTATGTTTCCTTATAATCCCTACTAATTTATTTTTATACTTTTTATATTTTTCTTCTGCGCTCTGACTTCGTAATTTCAAGAAACATGAATACAAATAATTCTTTTTTTTACATGCATTTCTTAACCCTTTTGTCATCCATGGTTGATCATTCGTATTTCTCTTTGTGTAATTTGTTTGCACACAATTCTTTACATACAGGGTTTCCAAGATATTCATAAACTCATCATATGCTCTGTTCGCATCATCAACATACACATCATTCCAGTCTTGTTTATCCAGATCCTCTTTCAATTTTTCCAAAACTTTTTTTGATGTGTTTATGATCTTTTTCTTCGTTGTGACTGCTTTTGTGATATTTTGATCATTTTTAAAGATTGTGAAAACTGGTAAATGATCACTTAAGTCGGTCGTTAAGATACCACCTATCACATCCCCATTTGTTATATTTGTGAAAATATTATCAATTATTGTGGCACTATGAGTTGTAATTCTTGTTGGCTTTGATATCAATGGATACATATTTAAACTGTACATTGAGTTTATAAATGTGCTTATGTTATTTGAATCTGTTTTATTTCCCATATCAATGTTAAAGTCTCCACACAAAAAATATTTTTATTAAAACTCTTCTCCATTAGTTCCAAGATTTTATCAGTGAATATTTCTATATTTGCTCCTGGTGATCTATATACACAACTTATTATTATTTTTTTTATCATTTTTGTTTATAATTTCTAACATAACATAACAACAGAAGCTGACCATAAGTGCTTTAAAATTAAAACAGATAAAAATGAAAGAGTAAAATGCATCTAGTGCCACTGAAACATAATAAAGTTAACACAACAACAATAAAATCTGCTCAAAATTTGTTCTCAGACACTGCTTGGATTAAATGCCAAGGGATACAGATGAGTCTGTAACTGAGTGTACATGTCTGTAACTGAGTGTACAGGTCTGTAACTGAGTGTACATGTCTGTAGCTGAGTGTACAGGTCTGTAACTGAGTGTACAGGTCTGTAACTGAGTGTACAGGTCTGTACCTGAGTGTACAGGTCTGTACCTGAGTGTACAGGTCTGTACCTGAGTGTACATGTCTGTACCTGAGTGTACAGGTCTGTACCTGAGTGTACATGTCTGTACCTGAGTGTACAGGTCTGTACCTGAGTGTACAGGTCTGTACCTGAGTGTACATGTCTGTACCTGAGTGTACAGGTCTGTACCTGAGTGTACATGTCTGTACCTGAGTGTACATGTCTGTACCTGAGTGTACATGTCTGTACCTGAGTGTACATGTCTGTACCTGAGTGTACATGTCTGTACCTGAGTGTACATGTCTGTACCTGAGTGTACATGTCTGTACCTGAGTGTACATGTCTGTACCTGAGTGTACATGTCTGTACCTGAGTGTACATGTCTGTAACTGAGTGTACATGTCTGTAACTGAGTGTACAGGTCTGTAACTGAGTGTACAGGACTGTACCTGAGCGTACAGGTCTGTACCTGAGTGTACATGTCTGTACCGGAGTGTACAGGTCTGTAACTGAGTACTGAGTAACTGGGTACTAGACTTTTTAACAGACAGACCACAGTCAGTGAGGATCCACAACTTCTCCTCCACCATAACCCTAAGCACTGTCTATCCTCAAGGATGTGTGTTGAGCCCTCTCCTGTTCACTCTGCTCACATATGATTGTGCAGCCACCCATCCAGGCTGTCATATAGGAAAGTATGCAGATGATACAGCTATGATGGGATGCATCACAAACAATGATGAGTCCAGCTACAGGCAGGAGGTGGAACACCTGGAGAGCTGGTGCAAAGAGAATAACCTTCACATCAATGTGAAGAAGACAAAGGAGATGATTGTGGACTTCAGAAGGAACAAACACACCCACACCCCACTGAACATAAGAGGATCTGCAGTGGAAGTGGTCTCCAGCTACAAGTACTTGGGTGTACACATGAATGATAACCTCAGCTGGACCAACAACACCACCAGCCTGATCAAGAAAGGTAATAATAGACTCTACTTCCTCAGACGGCTGAGACGAGCTGGTCTGAGTAGCCCAGTCCTCCCCTCCTTCTACAGGTGTGCAGTGGAGAGCAAATAAATCGAATCAAGCTCTTTTTTTTAGTACCGGTTCTAAAAGGTCCTAATGCACCTTAGCATATATGTGACCAGCCACAAGAAATGTAGGAACAAGTCGGCACACTCTAACTGTGAAAAAAATCAATAAACCTTCAACTTCTGAGAAATTAGTGAAACTCGTTTTTTTGCAAAATATACTAGCTGAAGTTGTGAAGAAACCATCCCATGCTTTAAAAAAACACTTTAGAAGTGTTTAAACCGATAAACTTTGTGTTAGAAATCAGTTTGTTTTCAGAGTAAAAACAAGCCGGAGTGATTTGCGTACTGGGGGCGAGGACACTCACAGCTGATTAACATGCAGACTTGTTTGGCTGGTATCGGAGCTTTTGTTATTGGTTTCGGCCAATAATCTGCAGCTTTGAAAGAAGCACATGGCTACTTAACATCTATAGATTGCCCAGTGAACACAAGGAACAAGGAAAATAAAGCCGATCAAAGCTGTCAGAGCTCAGCTGTTTTTCCGACCGACCCGAGGGAAAAAAAAAGAAGCTTTTACTACGTTCGCAAGCAAATCGCAAGCAAATCAGTTTCCATCCATCCATACATACATACCTAATACATACATCCATCCATACTTATGTCCATTCATCCATCCACTATTTCATTAGACAAAGCAGACACGCGTAATCACCGCGCAAAGCGCTCCAGCCATGGTCTGTGTCCAGCCGCGCATTGCGCAATCACGCGCGTTGGATCGGCTTTAGGTTTTACAAATCACAGCAAAGAAACTAAAATTTAAAGCACGATAATGGTGCACCAATTATGCAGATTCAACTGGCCGTTTGAAAAGATAAAATGTACAGTTAAGATCGTATGGATCAGCAGTTCACGCTGCTGTCAGCTGCTGTCATCATGATAAAAAAGCTGAATGAGCAGCGTGTTTAATTAAAATAGCCTTGTTTTTCCCAGATAATTTTGATCTAAAATGTTTTTGTTTATCTTTATGTAAGATTATCTTTAGAATTTTTTATATGTTAATATATTTGGTGAAACAAGAAATCTTATCTTTCTTTCTTTGAAATACATTATTTAAATGGATGGATGGATGGATGGATGGATGGATGGGTGGATGGATGGATGGAAACCGACCAGCCCACAAAAGCTTTTTTTTTTTTTTTTTCATTTATAGATGGCCTCCCTTCACACCTTATAGCCATCCTCTCACTCCAATATGTATTTTTTTTAATAGAGAGAAAGAAAGAAAAGAGAAAGTGAGACAACAAAACAACAATTGTCCACAGAAAGAGCACAAGGCAAACACACCAAACCTCCGTCCACAATCCTGCAAAGCACATGACAGAACACAACAGTAGGCGTGTTTCCATCAAGGTTTCTAGGTGCGCATTATGAAGCATCGCATCAGAAAAGCTAAATGGAAACGGCATAATTCGAGTTAACTTCCTCTAAGTCGCTCTAAAGTTTATACGCTCGCTTGAGGTAGTTTTTGGGGAGTCGATTCAGAGCTGAGTCGGCTAAACGACAGATGGAAACAGATTAGCCGACTCAGTTCTGCCGCAGCGAACATTCACGTCACGTGACTGATCAGCTGTTTCCGCTCCGGACAACATGTAACATCGCTAAAACTAGTTGGCATGACAGAATAAATACAACTTGCCCGATAGCAACACATACCTGAAATATTCTCTCCATTTTGCCGAGATGTCTGTTTTCAAACGCTACTTCCTGTTTACTGTGGAAGTGCGTAACGCTGACGTCTGACGTATGGCGCTGACGTGTGACGTAATGACGCTGACGTCTGACGTAGAGACGCTTTGCGTGGCATTGCAGATGCGCTTCAAGCCAGTTTAATGGAAACACTTCTGATCCTCATAATTTTAATTTACATTTTAGCGAAATTTTCTAAAATTCGCTCAAAAATCGAATTTAAATTGGATGGAAACATAGCTACTGAAACATACAAGCATAAAGACTGATAATATTCATGACCTTGCAAATATTTCTATAAATACACATACCCATACCTACAAATATATATACAATATACATACATATATATTTATATTCATTTATATACCCATCTACATACATCTACTATACATCCCTGCATCCATTTGTGTGTGGTTGTGAGCATGCATAAGTGAATGAGGTTCCTCCAATAGAACATTTAGTAGCGACTGTGAAGCATCAGAGACCCGTCCCCCCAAAGCCCGAGACAGACGAAGGGGCGATCAAAGCCCAAGACCCCAGGAAGGACCCCGAGCCCAGAGTCCCCAGGACCACCCGAACAGGACGAGC
The DNA here is from genome assembly GCA_038048925.1 of Garcialebias charrua. Lineage (NCBI taxonomy): Eukaryota > Metazoa > Chordata > Actinopteri > Cyprinodontiformes > Rivulidae > Garcialebias > Garcialebias charrua. The sequence continues at coordinate 28,276 of JBBPBX010004739.1, forward strand.
CACTCGTCCACTCCCCAGATCCGACCAAGTGGAAGAACCGGACGAACCCCACCAGGGACCACACACAATGACCCCCCGGGGTCAACAGCGACAATACACAGGCCCCCGCCGGAGCCCGCTGCACCGACGTAGCCCCAGGGCCGGTCACCGAGGCTCGGGCACCGGGGACGCCCATCCCTCAGGTCCAGACCTGACAGGACCAGAGGACCCGAGCCCCACCAGGCAGCCACCAGGCCGAGCTGACAAACGCCCAAGCGCCCAGCCCCAGATAGTGAGGGCCCCAAGCACGCCCGTAGGCAGAGGAACACCCACCAGGGGGCCACGTGGCAGGAGCGCGACACTGGGTAGCCTCAGAAGTATCAGAGAGGGGGCAGTCCAAGTCCCAGCCTGACACTTAAACATTCATACACAGACACACTCATTCAGACCCACCCTCATCCTCACCCTCAGTCACAGAAAGACAAACAATAACGACACGCTCCATTCATAATCCCGATGCACACTCTATACCCCCTAGGTCCAAGACATGTACCTGCTCCCTACATGGGGCAGCCCACATCCAAACCCAGGAGGTAGACCCATTCATTCTGGGGTGGAGAGCAGCAGACGTCCCAGCCCACAAAAGCTTAATAAAAAAGACCTATATGCAAAGATAAGGCCTTTCTGCCCTGATGACACAAAGGTCATGTCCAGCACCAAAACCTTGTGTGACATCTCTAAAATAAGTCTGTGCAGGAGCTTGGTATGTGTAAAGCCTTATTTTATTTTGTTTTCCCCCTGTCTAACCTCATCAGATGCAACATAAGCATCTCCTGAGTTTACTCCAACATCTTCCGCTATCCTGAGTTTACTCAACATCTTAAGCTATTATACAAACTTTTACAGTGTCATCAACTTTATAAAGTGTTTAACACCAGCCACAGCAAGGTTCCAGACAAGACAAGAAAACATATAGAACAAACTACAGCAAACCCTCGAGTTCCGGACGAATTCCGGACCTAAAGACCGTTCGCAAGTCGATTTTGCCGCAGGTCGGAGTCCACATGACCACAGTGTAGTGGATTATTAGTGAACAGAATAATAATAAAATGATTACAGAATAAAATAATTAATTAATACAGAATAAATAAAAATATAATTTCTTACTTTGAGTTGGTCAAAGCTGACATCTTAGGTTGTCGGGCGGCGCAGCGCGCTGGTTCGGCGAGTGAACCGCGGCTGCTGCTGCCGCTTGTAGCTTCTGTATTAGCTGCGTGTTTAGCCAATCCATGTGTTGCTGTTGTCCGGCGGAGCAGCGCGGGCCAACGAGCGATCGACGGCTGTTGCTGCGGCCTGTGTTAGCTTCTGCTAGCTGTGTGTTAGCCAGGCCATGAGCTGGCCATGAGCTGGTGTTCGTGCGGCGGTGCGGCGCAATGACTGAGCGATCGGCGATCGATCCGCAGCTGTTGCTCCAGGCCGAGACGTCCACAGAGTTCAAAGAGCGATTCCAGCTAGTAATTTATCCATATGAGGCAATCTTGGAACAAACACAGTCCTCACAGCCGGCTGCCGGGACAACAGACCTACCTAACATGGCTGCCGCGGCATTTCCTAAAACGAACGGAAGTTGCGCAATTATGATTAAAAATGATCATTTTTATTAAAAATATTATTTATGAAGCCTTTAAAACAACCACAGCTGTAACAAAGTGCTGTACACATGAAATCAATAACATTTAAACACAAACAAAACAAAAAGTTTTATTTTTTGTTTTTTTCATAATTTTATTAATTTATTAAATATGATATGTTCGTAGGTCCGGGTTGCCGTATGTCGAGGGTTACCTGTAATGAAAATATGTTTGAACCCAGTTGAATCAGTTTCTGTGTCCTCCTTAGATGTGACCCTTATTTTTTTTAGGTGGGCTGTAACAATAACTATGTGACACAACAATCAACATTATTATTGTGTAAAACATGTCACAATAACATAAAATACAATTTTTTTTTTCAAAAGATCAAAAGGAATTTTGCCAGCAAAGATGAAGTTCTGCACACCTTCCTAGGCAGAGTCTGTGTTGACAGTCAGTGCTGGAGGTTGGGGTTTAGGCAAATTAATGTTAATGAACAGCAATTGTTAACACCCCCAGGCAACACTTCTGGAATGGGGACATTCTTCTAAATCTTTGAGGCCTGTTTTCTCCCTAATCTTATTTGCAGATTGTTAACATTGAAATGGCTGTATCTTCTTCATTTTTTTTTAAGTGCCATGTGTTTGGCATCATCGGATAGCTTAGAACCCACACTTTCAGATTCTGTAAATAACTCAAAATGACCCAGGGGAGACTTGTTCCTGGTTTTGCCACGGCCAGTCACATATAGCATTTCACCATATAAATGTACCTTAAATGTTTCAATGTTAATAGGAGCTAGTTACTTGCAAGGGGCTTTGTTTTCATTCTTCAGCTCAATACAGTGTTAAGAAATAGTAAAACACCACCAGTGACATTTAGAATATAAAATTATTAATATTTGATCATTTTTATAAGCAAATTGAAATAAATGTAGCCATCAGAGTCCAATACAATAACCAGGCGGCTAGCGCTAGCATGCTAACTCCACAAACAAAAAAACTCACCAGTGTTCCCACTTGCAGTCAGCTGAAGGTTTTTTCATAGAGCCATCTAAAATTTGAGAGGCATATCTGTCAGAAATGCAAACAGATATTGGATAAAGGGCTTTCAATTATTTAAAACCTACTTGAGCCAGCCTGCTTGAGTCACTGCACAGCTCTGTAATCCCAGACAAAAAAAAAAAAAAAAGACCAGACCGGAAGTACATGATCGGTAGGTAGAGCTCACGTTGGACGTTCAGGGCGGTGAAAACTACGCCCAGCAGCTTCCCATTGTTTTGTAACGTTGTGCAATAACTGTGCATGCGCCATTTATAACGAGAGTCTATGGATAAGATCCCTGTGCCCCCAGCTCTGCCCCAAAACAGTAAATTCATCACCAATCAAAAAACGTTTTGAAACAAATAATATAACTCATCATTACTCATAAACTATTTATCCTACACAACTAAAAACATATATGCATATATTTCAAAATATTTTTATTTTATTATTTCATTTTTATTAATTTTTCTTTTTAAGTCTTCAAAGTAAAATGGTCCAGAAGCTCCAGTGGTGTGGTACCCTAGCGCCCCCTATTGGCCGGCCACCCCTGCTAGGCACCCTAGATAGCAGCTCTCTGTTTCACACAGAGGGCTGTGGTAGTTCGGTGGTCTGTGGTTGTGTCAAGAAGGGCATCTGGAGTAAAAACAATTTCCAAGTCTTTGTGTGACTTAGTTCACTGTGGTGACCCCTGATGAAGGGAGAAGCTGAAAGAAGAAGTATGAGCTTGATAGTGCATGTTGAGTTCAAATACAGAGGCAGACAATTTTGTATCCTTTCTTAGTTGGAAAAAAAGCCACAAATGTCTTGGGAATAACAATAAACTTCCATCCATCCATCCATCCATTTTCTTCCGCTTATCCGGGGTCGGGTCGCGGGGGTAGCAGCCTAAGTAGGGAGGCCCAGACTTCCCTCTCCCCAGCCACTTGGAGCAGCTCTTCTGGGGGAATCCCAGGGCGTTCCCAGGCCAGTCGAGAAACATAGTCCCTCCAGCGTGTCCTAGGTCTTCCTCTGGGTCTCCTCCCGATGGGACATGCCCGGAAAACCTCACCAGGGAGGCGTCCAGGCGGCATCCTAACCTGCAGTGGTGGGCAACGCTAATCCAAAAATTAGTTCAGCTATTTCTAAAGCACTAATTAATTTATTTAGGTCCGCAATTTCAAAAGCACTAATGTCTTATGAAAATTAGGGGAAGCTAATTCTAATCCGCTAATTAAATTCAACAATTGGTAGCAGCAAGTTATGCAATATTTGCACTACACTGCCAACTAGCGGTGCATGAACTGTTATACAGTAAGTTGTTTGAGTTTCAGAGTATTTAGTTTGGTTCTCTTCAACAGGTTTCACAAGGACAAAATGTACCCATTCCAAAGTCTGTTAGCTAAACTGCTGACATATTTGGCTGTTTTTTTTTCTTCTTTTGTTACTTTTAGTACCACTAGATCGCATGTGTCAAACTCAAGGCCCGTGGGCCAAATCCGGCCTACCATAACCGTTTCTGTGGCTCTCTACACCCTAGAACTTCAAGATAACAGTTGTAAGCATGTTGCTCTCAGGTGATGGGTCCCCATCCCTACACTCCCTGGTCTCTCTGTTAATTGTCTTGCTTATCTCCTCCATTTTGTTGTCCAGGTGTTTGTGATTGTCATGCTGTGTGTTCATGTACCTGTATATAAAGTCAGGGATTTTTTAATTGATAAAGCTCTGTATATGTTGTATAACACAATCATTGTTCCACATTTAATCTATTGTATTGAGGTTTGGGGAAAAGCGTGCAAAACAATTACAAAGCCTGTTTTTATTTTACAAAAGAGAGCTGTAAGAGTAATCACCAGAAAACATTTCAGTCACCCATCAAACACCTTGTTTCTTCAGCTAAATTTATTGAAATTCCAGGAATTGGTAGAATATAGTATTTTATCAGTTATGTATAGGGCTCATAATAACACATTACCTTTAAATATCCAAAGAAATTTAGACAAAGTTATTACAATCTTAAAGGGACAGATATTCATCAAACCACAATTCAGAACCAGCTTAAAGGGACGGTCTACCTCAATTCAGGGAGTTGGATTGTGGAATGTTCTGGAGAGTGATGTTAAAAATGCAAAATCAATTCATTCATTCAACCTTTATTTATACAGGCTAGCCTCGTTGAGTCACGGGGACTCATTTACAAGAGGGACCTGTCTCACTCACACCAAACAACCATCCACTCTCACACTCACACCTAGGGTCAATTTAGAGTCACCAATCAGCCTAACAAGCATGTTTTTTGGTCTGTGGGAGGAAACCGGAGTACCCGGAGGAAACCCACGCATGCACGGGGAGAACATGCAAACTCCACCCAGAAAGGCCCCGGACCGGGATTTGAACCGGCAACCTTCTCGCTGAGAGGCAGCAGCTCTACCAGTTGTGCCACCGTGCTGCCCAATGTATACATTTAAGAAAAAGGTCGAAAAGGACTTGCTCAAAAACTATATATGATGTAGCTTAGTGTGTTTGTGTACAGTATTACAGTTAGATAAATTAGTAGATTTATTCATTTTGTGATGTAGTTTGAAGGTTATCATTGGTTGAACAAACTGTGAAATAAATAAGGGGCAGATATAATAAGATTTCATCTTCTTTCTGCTCCTTTCATTTTATCCTACTTGTATTCTTGTATCTGATGAAACTGTTTTGTATTGTTCTTTTAAAATGAATGAATAAACATCAAATCAAATCAAATCAACGGCCCAGTCAGAGTCCAGAACCTGAACCTGAAACCTTCAGAGAGCTGAGCAGAAACCTCAAAGAACTGAAGCAACAATGGAAAGAAGAGTGGGTCAGAACTCCTCCAGAACCAGGAGAGAGACTGATGAAGTCCTGCAGACTGATGAAGTCAGAGAACCACAGAGGATTCTGCTGCTGAAGGAGGTTCTGTTGGGTCAGAGGCACAAGCTGAGGTTAAATTTTAATGATTTTAGAACTTGTTAAAGATCATCCATCCAGCCATCCAGCTAACTGTCTATCCATCCATCCATTCAGCTAAAAGTCTATTCATCCTTGTATCTGATGAAACTGTTTTGTATTGTTCTTTTAAAATGAATGAATGAACATCAAATCAAATCAAAAATAAGTCTGTATCTCTGTGTTTATCATTGTCCTGGCATTGTCTCCTGTTGCCTCTGTCTCCTGAGTTCCTTGTGATTCCCTGAGTATGTAAGTTTGCTGCCCTGCGGACGCCATTTTGAAGAGTCCTAATGGTGAACTACTTTTTTAAATCCAGCAGATTTGACCATTTCGTGAAACTCTCAAGCTCAGAAAAACTTGTGCTATAACGTCAGCTATGAAATATATTTTTTCTCAGCAAAGAAATAATTGTTTTACCGTGTTTTGTTGTAAAATCCTGGCTTCTTTGGCCGTCGCGGACGCCATTTTGAAGAGTGCTAATGTGGCGAAATTCTATTTTTAAATCCAGACGCGTCGCGTAGGCCCTGAGAAACATCCATAAGTTCACCCTCCATGTTAAAAAGTCTTCGTCTGACTCTTCGAAAACAAGCAATAAGGCTCCAGAGTAACACACTGGCTGCTAACTGCTATAGAGAGAGCACACACCAAGAGACTGAGGGGGACGCTTTTTTGTGACGGACCACATCCGGCGCTGCTCGTAAATACGTTATTTCGTTTTTACTGATAGATAATTAGTTATTAGCGGTACTGCATTTTAAATAAAAATAGCATAAATCCGCTTATGAATTATAAAACTTAGCTAACAGATTATTTAGCTACGCTACAAGCGGAATAGCGCAATAGCGCTACCTAGCGGTCGGAGGCCCACCACTGCTAACCAGATGCCCGAGCCACCTCAACTGGCTCCTCTCGATGTGGAGAAGCAGCGGCTCTACTCCGAGTCCTTCCCGGATGACCGAGCTTCTCACCCTATCTCTAAGGGAGAGTCCAGACACCCTGCGGAGAAAACTCATTTCAGCCGCTTGTATCCGAGATCTCGTTCTTTCGGTCATAACCCAGAGCTCATGACCATAGATGAGGGTGGGAACATAGATCGATCGGTAAATTGAGAGCTTTGCCTTTTGACTCAGCTCTCTCTTCACCACGACAGACCGGTACAGCGCCCGCTTCACTGCGGACGCTGCACCTATCCGCCTATCGATCTCACGCTCCAGTTTTCCCTCATTCGTGAACAAGACCCCGAGATACTTAAACTCCTCCACTTGGGGCAGGACCTCCTCCCCGACCTGGAGAAGGCATGCTACCCTTTTCCGGCTCAAGACCATGGCCTCGGATTTGGAGGAACTGATCCTCATCCCGGCCGCATCACATTCAGCTGCAAACCGCTCCAGCGAAAGCTGTAGATCACGATCTGATGAAGCCAATAGGACCACATCATCTGCAAAAAACAGAGAAGCGATTCTAAGGCCACCAAAACGGATCCTCTCAACACCTTGGCTGCGCCTAGAAATTCTGTCTATAAAAGTTATGAACAGAATCGGTGACAAAGGCCAACCTTGGCGGAGTCCAACTCTCACCGGAAACGAGCCTGACTTTCTGCCAGCGATGCGGACCAAGCTCTGACACCGGTCGTACAATAACAATAAACTTGAAAAAAGTAATACAAATATGACAAAAAAATCTACTAATCAAATATAGCTGGTAAATAAAATGGATGGGTGGATGAACGGATGGATGGATTACTTTTATAATTTTTATGTTATTTCAGTGACAGTGATTTTTTTTCTTCTTTTAACAATCATCAATTTAATGTGTCCTCCTAAAGGATAATCAAGATGTATTGTTGCCTTATGGGTCTTGATCTTGTTCATCCATCACAGAGATTGGTATGGCTGACTTTTGCAAAAAATTGTCTCTTTCTGCTTTATAATCATGTTGTCCGACAGATAGTTGTAAATACATACTAGGCTTTTCACAGCACCACATGTATTGAACAGTACTTAGTGTCAGGATTTTCAGGCAGGACAGAAACAAACCCAATAGTTGCAGGCACGGAACTCAGACTCGGTAGGTAGAAAAATATATATTTTTAATCATAATAAATTAAAGGGCTGATGTGGCAGCGTAAACTTACAATGGGAGATAAAGGACAGATCAAGACAGGATCAGGACAGAACAGGACAAGGCAATACCTAACGGCGACGTGACAAAGGACAAGAATCATAGACAGGCTTACAAAGTATATACACAAACAAGACAGGATGTGATTACAAACAGCTGGGAACAGAAGGAGCAACAACTCAAGACTAATGATATACACTAGGAGTACAGACAAGGAAGGCCCACAAGATGGTGTCATCCTTACAGTACACCCCCCTCTCCCCCAAGGATGCCCCCTGGCATCCCCAAAAAGGCCTACCCAAAAAGACTCGGGTGGGAGGAAGGAGAATCTGAAAGGATGGAGGGCCCAAAGAAGACAAGAGGACAAAACAACACCAGGAAACAAACTAAATACAAACTGAAAACACAAAAAAGTCTGGGCAGTCTGTACAACTTGTTCCAACATGATTGACGACCCCCCAGCCACCCACCCGACTAGCCTCAGCCTGTTAGATGGCCTCCAGGCCGCCCGCTTGTCTTGTTCCTACCTGATGGTCGGCCTCCAGGCCGTCTGCCTGACGTGGTCCGGCCACCCACCTGACCCATTCCAGCGTGATGGACAGCCTTCGGGCCACCTGCCGGAACTATGACCTTTCTTGGTTTGGTCGGGCGGGCATTCGGAAGGCCTTCCATCAGGCTGAAGCAGGTCAGGCAGGTGGCCAGGAGACCATTCATTAAGCCGGGGCCAGTCAGGCAGGCTTTTGAGAGGTTGTTCCACAGGCCGTACAAACGGAGACAGGTCAGATGGGCGGCTGGGAGGTCGTTCAGGCAGGATTGGGTCAGACAGGTGGCCTGGAAACCAATCATCAAGCTGGGGCTGGTCAGGCAGGCGGTCGAGAGGTCATCCAACAGGCCAGAACAGGATCTCAGACGGGAGCAGATCAAGTGGGTAGCTGGAGAATCATTCATTATGCCTGCACAGAACAGGCGGGTGGCTGGCGAGTCGTCCCTGGTGCCAGATAAGACCAGGCAGGCAAACAGAGGATCGTCCACCTTGCTGGGGCAGACCAGGCAGGCAAACGGAGGATCGTCCACCTTGCTAGGGCAGACCAGGCAGGCAGACGGAATGTAGAGCCTGGATGGGCGGTGGAACCTGGACGAGGCGTGGATTCAAGGTGAAGTGTGGACCCAGGAGCTAAGTCCTCATCAGGTAAGCCAGGAGCGATGACCTCAGACGGGCCGGGGACAAAGACCTCAGGCAGAGTTTAGGACTGGCTGCTGCTGCAGGTTCTGGGCTGGCTACTGCTGCAGGCTGTTGGCTGACTGCTACAGGCTGTTGGCTGACTGCTGCAGGCTGTGGGCTGACTGCTGTAGTTTGTGGGTTGACTGCTACAGGTTGTGGGACTGCAGGTTATGGAGGCTGTGGGACTGTATGGATGCTGTGGAACTGCATGTTATGGATACTGTGGAACTGCAGGTTATGGATACTGTGGAACTACAGGTTCTGGATACTGTGGAACTGCAGGTTCGGGAGGCTGTGGAACTGCAGGTTCTGGAGGCTGTGGAACTGCAGGTTCTGGAGGCTGTGGAACTGCAGTATCTGGAGGCTGTGGAACTGCAGTATCTGGAGGCTGTTGGATTGCAGGTTCTGGAGTTTGTGAGATGGCTGCAAGTACTAGAGGTTGTGGGTTGGCTGCAGGTTCCAGGTTGGCTGCAGGTTCTGGAGGTTGTGGGCTGGCTGCAGTTTCTGGAAGTTGTGTGTGGACTGTAGGTTCTGGAGTCTCAACAGGTTCAGAGTTAGTAGTGTGGACTTCAGAGGCCTGTGCAGGAACTGGGTCTGTGGTGGGTGTTGTCAGAGTTCTTATTTCATTTAGAATTTGATGGTATGTGGTGATTAAGTTGAGACCAGGTTGAGATGATATCAGTTTTTCAGCGAGGGTGAGTACAAGATCAAGGCAGTCCGAGTTGTGTTTGGCAGAAGAAAGTAGATTTTGTAGATACCTGGATGCATGCTCAATAATCCAGGTAGAAAAATCTAAAAAAGCTAAGTCTGGTCTTCTGGACATTCAAAAAACAAAACAAAAGAAAGCAAAACGATTGTAGAAACGTTTTGTCTTTCGTCCGAAAGACTTCCTCAGTCTGAGCTGCTGTATTCAGCTCAGTCTTATAAATAGCACCCTCTCACAGTGGATCAACCAGTTGGCTGATGACAGCCGAAACCAGCTGCTCACATGATCAAGGAGGACCATCAGTCTAACGATGGATCGTTAGCACCCTGATGGTTGTTTGCTATTCACAGAGGGCTGAGTGATACTAGCAATAACAGCATTGTAAGAGGGGGACAGTTGAACCCGGAGGCCTCCACCCCTGTTTAATGATGGACGGTTTCTTTTCACAAAGATGGCCTCCTTTACTCCTCTCTCAAACCATCGTTCCTCTCTATCAAGGATGTGAACATCTTCATCCCTGAAAGAGTGACCGCTGGCGTGGAGATGAGTGTAGACCACAGAGTCCTGACATCAACATCGTCAGGTCAGGACTCTGCGGTATACACTCATCTCCACGCCAGAGGTATGTCAAAAATTCAGAAAGGACAGTTTTCAGTTATCGACCGTCCAACCGTGGGCCCTGAGAGATTCAGCTGAAAGACCTGGTGCACCTTTTATTAGAACCTGCAGAGATTTGAACAGGTGATCTGAAGCAAACAGACAGGTGTTCAACTGAACTGACCACTAATGCTGTTTGATGGTCTCCTCCTTCGCCATCCATCCATCATCCATACATCATCTTCTGCTTCCGAGTCATGGGGGCATCAGCTTTACCAGGGAGACACAGACATCAACAGCCACCTCTTCAGCTCTTCTAGTAGGACCACAAGGTGCTCGCAGACCAACTGACTATTTAATAAGTAACACTTTTATGTTTTTAAATGTAATGAAAGACAAACCTTTCAAATTAAAGGACAAAATTAATCCAAATAATTTTCAAGTCTGCAGCTTATTGTAAAAGCAGTTTCAAAGATCACAGTGTGATGTTTTTCAATTTTAACATGAACCTTGTGCATATCTCAATAATAAAAGTGAAGATGTAATACATCTTTATTGCAAAAATCTATACTAAAATGGAAAATATATGGGTTTAAAGCAGGCAGAGAAGGCAATACGGTAGGATTATGAATTAGGTTTAAAAGTTACAGCTCAAGAGCTACTCCATTAGAAGCATGACATCTCTTCCACAACATTCTGTGGGAAAGCCTTTAGCGTGTTCTTCTTCTGGTGGTGGTTAGTAAATAACTTAAGGGAGCAATACCGCCACCAGGTGGTAAGACAAGTTGGATACTTGACCCCGATTACAGAACGGGTCCAGAAGTGTAATGGAAACACAACCACACACAAGCTGATCTGAACTGACCCGAGCTGACCCGACCCTCGCCGTGACAGTGGAAAAGGGGAAGAAGGCCCACAAGATGGTGCCATCCTTATAATTAGCATATTTTACCATAGCATTCCCATAGCTTTTTTTAAATTACATTTGCTGTTTTGGAAGCTTGGTGCTTGTGATAGACTTATACAAGATGTTATAACTTGTAAACAGTAAGTTTTCATGCTGAAAAAGAGCACCACATCTGCCAGCTTTGCTTGAGGATGATGATGAAGTATAGAGAGGGTCAAAAAGGAATTCATTGCATCTTTTTGGACTTTGAAAAAAGCATATAAGGAAGAAACTGATAAAAAATAATACAGTATATGGAGTGGAGGGATATAACTGGACTTCACATTCTCTAGACGTCACTCTTTGTTGACCGCCACAGTTTCAGCACTTTTCCTGCACATCATCTTCACATTCTTCAAACTTATGATCACCACCACATTTGGGACACCTCTGTTTTATGTGCCCGTATCATTGACATTTGCAGCATCGTAATGGTGGGGGAAAATAGTGGGGGGAAAATAGGTCCTAACCGGGAAGCTCAAATATCCAATCTTGACCTCATCTGGTAGTTCCAATCCCATAAACTCCAGAAGCACTGACATGCTTTCCATTCTTTGACCATTTTTTTTATTTCCCATCAGTCATTTCATTGCATTTATTTCCCCTCCATTAATGCTTAATTCTAGATTTCCCAAATCATCTATTGGAATCCCAGATATCACCCCTCGTGTAATCTTATTTTCTCCCAAGAATCCTTCTTTCAAACACAACCTTTTTAACACACATTGTCAATATGCATTGCTTTATTTTTCTGTTCTTCTGTTTTTCATATTATCAGTGGATTACCATCCCTTAAAGTCTTGGCCATTTCCACATCACTTATCTTTTTCTTCAGTTCTTTGGATATCACTATTGGATTAATGTTAATATGTTCATCATCCTTTCTAAATTTTAATATCACTTTGACTTCCTCCCTCCCAATCTTTTTGTGAGCACTCCTCTCTCCTTCATCTGAACGTATTTCTCCCCAGTTCCTTTTACTTCTCCTACTAGGCAGTGTTTTATTTATCGTGTGGTCCTTTCTATTAGAAGCAGGAATCCAGTCATCTAAATTCCTATCCTCATTTACATTTATCATCCTTATCCAGTCACAATCCAGCTATTGGCAATCGCCAACAAGAAATATAAATGTTTCAACAGACCGCCACAATTCTTTTGTTGCTTCTGCCTTTGCTGCAAAACAGCTCTACCCTCAGATTGTTGGAGATACTTTTATACAGTGTGCTGCTCCTGTACTAATTGAACACAGTTGTTCCTGATTAGTCTTGTTGCCTCCTCTGTTGAGCCTTGTCCAAGTACATCACAGTACTGTCTTAGTGCATAATCTTCTGTTAAATTATTCAGAAAAAGACAAACGCAGAATATTTAAAAAAAAACAAGTTAAACTTAAAGATTTTATTTATCGACATCTAAAGAGAAAAATTGTATTAAAAAACAAGAAATAGTCATGTCATTGATGGATTTCAGTTCAAAACATTTTTTTCTCTTTGATTAGTTTATAGATGAGTGCACAAAATATCTGGAAAATAAAAATAAAAGTTTAAATAGCAATTAATTCAGTTGCCATAATGTTGATTTGGTACAAAAATCTCTTAAATTTTGTTCATTAAGTATTTCTTGGTGTTCTTCTCGGGACGAAACAATATGATGAAACATTTTGGAGCAAATATACACAGTATCAGTCCAAAGCTGGAAGCCAGAATAGCAAATATCTCCACAGCCACAGTAAACTTTCCAGGAGAGCTGACATATGCTGGGATGAAGGTGATCCACACTGCACAGAAGATCAGCATGCTGAAGGTTATCAGTTTGGCTTCATTAAAATTATCAGGTAGTTTTCGAGCTAGAACTGCTAACACAAAGCAAAAAACAGCCAGCAGGCCAATGTATCCGAGCACAGCCCAGAAACCAACAGCAGAGCCTAATGCACATTCCAGAATTATCTTCTCCTTATAAGTAGTCAGATTTTTCATTGGAAAAGGAGGACTGAGAGCTAACCAAATTGTGCAAATTAAAACTTGGATAAATGTGAAAAACACTACAGTCATTCTTTGCTGTGGAAGCCCAAACCATTTCATGGCATTACTACCTGGAAGTGTAGCTGTAAAGGCCATTAAAACCACTACAGTTTTACCAAGTACACATGAAATACAAAGAACAAAGGTGATACCAAAAGCTGTGTGTCGCAGCATGCAGGACCACTCAGAGGGAGCTCCAATGAAAGTTATTGAACATAAAAAACACAGAGTCAGAGAGAAGAGCAACATGAAGCTCAGCTCAGAATTATTGGCTCTGACAATAGGAGTTGTTCTGTGACGAAAGAAAATAATTCCTGTAATGATGGCCAGACAGGCCCCAGTAACAGACAGTGCAGCCAGGATGACTGACAGGACTTCATCAAAGGACAGAAATTGTATAAGTTTGGGGAAACAAGCATTTCTTTCTGTATTAGGCCAGAATTCATTGGTACATCGAAAGCAATCTGGAGAATCTAACAAACAAACAAATACAAAAAAAATCATAGGATTGTTGGTCGTAATAAAACTGATCTTCAAATAAATACAAAATTATGGAATGTTACCTGTTGTGTTACTGATCTCTCCTTCAGGACATGTTATACAATCATAGCAACATTTAGGTTTTCCTTTCTGCAAAACTTTACGTGTTCCTTGAGGACAACTCTGTGAACACACTGACACTGAAACCTGTCACAGAGGCACAGTCAAATGACATTTTATTAGTTTTTACAAAGTTGATGTGACAAAATATTTGCCATGTTCTAACTATATTAAATTGTTGACATTAAATAAATTACTTGTGTGTGACCTTCAACCCAAGATATGTTCCTTTTAATCTGAAACTCCTGGCCTTTTGGAAGTGATGCATCATAATTTCCTACTGTTATCAACTCAATAACTCCACTCTCACTCATTTGCCAGTTGATCAGCTCATAAAAAGCCACAGGATCCCCATTAGCATCAAACGACACAGGATAACCATTGCGGGTAAAGTTGACTTTTTGTAGTGCAGTAAAAACCTGGAAAAAGTAGAAAAAAATTAGGAGGAAATTGATGCATATCAGTAATAACATTAACAGTTACATATCATTTTCTGACAAAATGTCAAAAATGTACTTTTAAATAACCTGTTTGGACTCCAGTCTGATATTTCTGTCACACTGAGTTGTGAGATTTCTTTTGTGACACAATGTATTGTGAATTGCATGAGCTATTGCATAAACAGCCTTGTACACCATGTTAGAAGCTCTTAGTTGAGATGTTTCAGTGTATGGACTTTTGAGTGTTTTTATGTTTTCATTTCCATCACAGACTTTCTTTTCTGGATCAGTATCTACGGATACATGAAGACATACAACGGTTGTTTGATCTGCTAAAGATGATGCACAGTACAGTAATAGATTTTCTTCTATGTACCGGGTACTCAGAGCTTCACAATTTTACATGCAATCAACATAAATTTCAACATATTAAACAAATATGATTCCACTGTGAAAGTGACAGCTGTGACACTTGAATATTTTAAGGAATGCAGTATTTGTCCATGTTATCATTATTTAGTATTAAATAAACATAAATGTGTCTGATAAATAAAACCTTCTCACTTTTTGTCAGGCTGCAATTAAATGCATCCTCCCAGAACTCAGTCAGGACTGAGGAGGCAGCCACTTCAGTGGGAGAAAGATCCAGCAGGAAATTTTTCAGCCCTGGAATGACAGATCGTTGAATGCCAAATCCGATGGCCCCTGCACAGAAACTAAAGCGCATCAAGAGTGGGTCAGTTATCCAGCCCTCAGTTCCTATCCACTGACGAGGTGCTGTAGGCTCCAGAGCCAGCTGTTGTAACAGGACATTCATATCTCCTGCAGCAACAAAAGCCACAACAACAAGCGCTGTTGACCTGCCAACATAAAGGAATTTATTAGCTTAACTATTTTATACCTCTTTTAAATGATGTATAACTCATTTTTATGACTAGCAAATCTGTACAGTGCAATTGTTGATTAATGGGCTTTGATTTCAATGTTTTGAGACCAATATATGAATTAAAGTAATACATAAATTATAATTTTTTTTTCATTTTATTTTTTTACAGTTTAACACATTTTTTTGTATTAAGTTTTTAAAATTAAACACATGAAACACACAAAAAGATCAGAGATGTAGGCACCTCCGAATAACATCAGCTACTTTTTTAATTTTGCTGCTTGGGTCAGTTCGAAAGAAGGATTCAGAGTACTCCACACAGATACCCTCTTTTTGCACTGCATCAAGAAAAGACGCCATTCCATAATTTCCATAATCTGAGTCAGAGCGAACAGCACCTATCCAAGTCCAGCCAAAGTGTTTTACCAGCTTGGCCAGAGCATCAGCCTGGAACTGATCACTGGGAATTGTTCTGAAAAATGTTGGGTACTGCTGCTTATCTGACAGGCAGACACAAGTGGCAAAATGGCTCAACTAAAAATAATAAAAACAAAATACAGTACTCCATTGTTTTCTAGCATCACCAAATATTATTTAAACACTAACAATCCAGATATATAATTTATTTTACACTAAATGTGATTACCTACTTGAGGAATGTTCAAGGGTCCAATGATCCGTGCCATGCTGATGGATGACGTAGATCCAGAATCTCCAACAACAGCCATCACCTTCCCCATTTCTGAACAATTGCTGCTTTTGTAAAACACAGGGTCCTGACCATTTGATAATTGAAAGGCCACATGTGCTGCTACAAGCCCTGAGGCACAAGTATCATAGATCTGATATCCAAGTTTGATGCCTGGCAGAAGCTCTGTGCTGTTGTTTATCTCCCTGATAGCAAAGATCATTGTTCGAGAGAAGCGTAGATCACGGGCATTAAAGCTGTACAGATTGAAATAAAAAATCACTGGTGTTTTTGCTTTTTAAAGCAATATTATTAAAAGATAAATCTGACCTAAAATACATACAACAAAATGTATAAACAAATAGTATACTAAAAATACAGTCTTCAATTTAAAAATGAGCAGCTGACACGTCAATATTAATTAATAGTATCAAATCCCAGTTTTCCCCCAAAAAGATATAAAGTGAAAAATATTTTAATATCTCAAAAGGTTTGAATGGTAATTATAATCAGAATTGATTTAAATTTAAAACATAATAACACCATATCCTTTATAATATTTTTAAACAAGATGCTCAGTTCAATATGTTTGTTCTTAGAAACGCAAAGTAGAAATAATATTTTCTAATTGTGAAACGCAGTAAAATTGTCCTAACATCACAGAATGTAATATAATTTCCCACCACTTCCCCATCTTACCTCCCTGTGCATCTGGCAGGTTCAGGTTTAGTGATGTAGTTATTAAGTACCGTTTTTACTTGGAAGTGAATGAAGAATGTACCTCCAATAACAAAGTTACCATCCATTAAGAATGCAGGTAATCGAGGGGTACCCTGCAGGGTACATTTTATCATTGAAGTCTCTGTATTGACTTCAGCACCAGTCAGACCATCTCTAGACTCATAGCTTTGTTTTAGACTACTCAGAGATCTAGCTAATACCACAAGTTCAATCACACATAACAAACTTGTTATTTTCAGAGCAATGAAGAAAGTCCTAATCCCCATCCCTAAAGTTAATTTTACCTGGATGTGAGTTCTTATAAACTTCTACTGTGCATCACATTCAATACAAGATGCCCACACCATCTGATCTTTTAATTAGTCCATGTGGACATATTGTAGTTTCTGCTGTATAGAAAATCTTGTTTATTTTGTTCCTTTTTTTTAAATTCCCCCCTCAAAGAATCAAACATATTAATAATTTATAAAGATTTTTCTGACTTATGATAGTAATGCCACACACATACACCTTTTGGTCTTTTACTTAAGAATAAGATATTGCAAAATTGTCATAATACAAACGTAGCTAATGGACTTATAGCATAGTGATCTTTTCTTATTTTATTTTTTTTTTACAATTGGACTTATTTGATTCAGTGTATTATGTTTACTGCATTTGATTGTATTATGTTTGAATATCTTTAATTCAGTTTTAAATAAAACTTCAATTTGTACTTTACACTGTAGGGGTCAACATGCCTTATATTTCTGAACTGGCTTCATGAAATGACAAACTAATAAGAAAGAAACTAAGTACAGTATTACTTGTATTTTTCCATTAAAAATGATTTTGACATGGATGGTTACAAACTTGATGAGGAATTTTGGTTCCCAGCCTGTCATGTCCTAGGCTTTTAGTTGATTTTAGACATCCACTGCTCCTTTGGGTGCTTTGTTTAATTTCAAATTGAATGAAATTATGACATTTCATCAAGACTGTGGCTATTTAGGGACTTGTTCACAATCCCTCTCACTTTCCCTCTCCATCCAATTGATTATTAGTTCGGACCACCATTCTTCATGCAAGGTAGGCACTGATGGTTAAGTTGTGAAACCGATGGGACATACATCTGAGGCAATGAGGGGTTCAGTGTCTTACCCAGGGACACTTCAGCATGTGACTGATGGTGGAATCGAACCCCCCAACTCTTACAATGGGGGACAATTGAACCACTCAGCCTCAGCCACCCCTTCACTTGCTTTTCATGGATTCAACTAGTCATTTTGCTGGTGAAGATTCTCAGTTGTCCAGGACATGATAAATCAAAAAAGGCGTTCAATACAAGATCAACTGGACTTTATTTGTAACAGAAGATATTTTGCTTCTCATCCGAGGAGCTTTATCAATTCAATGAACCAGACTGTGTGTGTGTGGAGTTATAACAGGAGTCACACACCAACATATGTAAATTGCAAGCTGAGGTAACACATACATGTAAATTGACAGATCACACCTTAACAGTAGGGGGTTCCCTTGAAGTCTCTGACAGAAGACACACAACTGTATGTAAATTGACAAAAAACACCTCACAACCCAACAACAGAGGTTTCTCAAAAAACTTTGCTAGTCTAATTCACAGACAAGACACCTCTGCTCCCATCCGGTGTAAAACGTTTGGGAATCAGCCCCAAAACTGAGTTATAAGTCTTGGAAAGTTGAAATCTCAGACCTCCTCCTCTGTTAAGAGAAGGTTTTTCTCTCTTAACATAAACAGCTTCCTTCACACCCCTCTCAAACCATCTGTGCTCTCTGTCCAAAATTTGCACATTTTGGTCATCAAAAGAGTGACCCTTGTCCGTGAGGTGGAGGTGAACAGCTGAGTTTTGTCCAGAGGAGGTTGCTCTCCTGTGCTGGGACATTCTTCTGTGGATGGGCTGCTTAGTTTCTCCAATGTAACGGTCTGGGCAGTCCTCGCTGCACTGGACTGCGTACACTACACCACTCTGTTTGTGTGTGGGTGTTTTGTCCTTCGGGTGCACCAGCCTCTGTCTGAGAGTCCTGCTGGGTTTGAAATGTACTGGGATGTTGTGTTTGTTGAAAATCCTTCTGAAATTCTCTGAGACTCCAGCAACATAAGGAATGACAATGTTTTTTCGTCTGTTAGCATTTTTCTGTTCATTATTGTGTTTAGCAGATTTCCTTGCTGACTTGACAAAAGCCCAGTTGGGATATCCACATGTTTGCAGCGATTTGTTGATGTGTTTCTGTTCCTTTTCCTTCCCTTCTGTCCTTGTGGGGATGTGTTCTGCCCGATGCTGTAAGGTTCTGATGACAGAAAGTTTGTGCTCCAGTGGATGGTGAGAGTCAAACAGAAGATACTGGTCTGTGTGGGTTGGTTTTCTGTAAACTTCAATGTTGAGACTGTCCTCTCCCTCCATATGCACCAAACAGTCCAAAAAAGGCAGCTTGTTATCGTTAGCATCCTCTCTGGTGAACTTGATGTTGTTATCAACCGAGTTAATGTGTCTGGTGAACGCTTCCACCTCCCTGGCTTGGATTTTGACCCAGGTGTCATCCGCATATCGGAACCAATGGCTTGGAGTTTTCTTTTGATGACCAAAATGTGCAAATTTTGGACAGAGAGCACAGATGGTTTGAGAGGGGTGTGAAGGAAGCTGTCTATGTTAAGAGAGAAAAACCTTCTCTTAACAGAGGAGGAGGTCTGAGATTTCAACTTTCCAAGACTTATAACTCAGTTTGGGGGCTGATTCCCAAACGTTTTTTTTCATTCAACCTTTATTTAGTCAGGTAAATCTTTTGAACCTCAAGGGCTCATTTACGAAAGCGACCTGCTAAAACTAAAGAACAATGAACAGCAGTGGTATAATTTCCTTAAACAATAAACAATAAACAAACAAACAATAAACAATAGAAAACAAAAGAGAGAAAAGAAAAAAAAAAAAAAAAAAAAAAAAAAAAAAAAAACAAAAGAAAGTTTTTTTTTTTTTTTTTTTTTTTACAAAGTATCAAAAAACTAGCAAAACATTATAAGGTAGACGTATAAAATCAAAGACAGGAACAGATCTGCATTGGTTTTTGCCAGGATTCCAACAGATTCTGAAAACCATTTAGAGAAGTCAAGGTCGAGAGCTTCAGATCTTTTTGTAAGATATTCCATGAAGCAGGAG
>JBBPBX010004739.1:49775-70472 GCA_038048925.1 Garcialebias charrua
AAAGCTATAACATCACTCAGCCAAGACCAAAACATCACCATTTTACCAGCGGACAAAGGAAGATGCACAGTAATACTCAACACATCTGATTACCAGGAGAAAATAGCCACACTACTGAGTGACAGGAACATCTATGAGCCCCTGAAGAGGGATCCAACTAACCCCTTTAAAAAGAAAGTCACTGATTATCTGCAAAAACTCGAAAAGGAGAAAACAATCAATCGATCATTGTATTATAGATTGTACCCGGGTGAGTTCACTCCCTGTCTGTATGGACTTCCAAAAATACACAAAGAAGATACACCTCTCAGACCCATCGTGAGCAGCATGAACTCAGTGACATACAATGTTGCTAAACATCTGGCTGGTATTTTAGCTCCTCTGGTTGGAAACACACCCCATCATATAAAGAACTCCATTGATTTTTCCAACAAAGTTCAACATTTGAAGCTGACCCCGGGAGAAACTCTTGTATCATATGATGTGACTTCTCTGTTCACATGCATACCCATTTCTGAAGCAGTAGAAACCGTCAAAAAACGACTTCTACAAGACAAGGATTTGGACAAAAGGACCAACTTAACCCCAGACCACATCTGCACCCTGCTGGATCTCTGCCTCTCCACCACTTATTTCAAGTTCAATGACAGATTTTATAGACAGAAGCACGGCTGTGCCATGGGATCTCCAGTGTCACCCATTGATGCAAACCTCTACATGGAGGAAGTGGAACAGAGAGCCCTTAACTCCTATGAGGGGACAACTCCAAGCCATTGGTTCTGATATGTGGATGACACCTGGGTCAAAATCCAAGCCAGGGAGGTGGAAGCGTTCACCAGACACATTAACTCGGTTGATAACAACATCAAGTTCACCAGAGAGGATGCTAACGATAACAAGCTGCCTTTTTTGGACTGTTTGGTTCATATGGAGGGAGAGGACAGTCTCAACATTGAAGTTTACAGAAAACCAACCCACACAGACCAGTATCTTCTGTCTGACTCTCACCATCCACTGGAGCACAAACTTTCTGTCATCAGAACCTTACAGCATCGGGCAGAACACATCCCCACAAGGACAGAAGGGAAGAAAAAGGAACAGAAACACATCAACAAATCGTTGCAACATGTGGATTTCCCAACTGGGTTTTTGTCAAGTCAGCAAGGAAATCTGCTAAACACAATAATGAACAGAAAAATGCTAACATACGAAAACACATTGTCATTCCTTATGTTGCTGGAGTCTCAGAGAATTTCATAAGGATTTTCAACAAACACAACATCCCAGTACATTTCAAACCCAGCAGGATTCTCAGACAGAGGCTGGTGCACCCGAAGGACAAAACACCCACACACAAACAAAGTGGTGTAGTGTACGTAGTCCAGTACAGCGAGGACTGCCCAGACTGTTACATTGGAGAAACTAAGCAGCCCATCCACAGAAGAATGTCCCAGCACAGGAGAGCAACCTCCTCTGGACAAAACTCAGCTGTTCACCTCCACCTCACGGACAAGGGTCACTCTGTTGATGACCAAAATTTGCAAATTTTGGACAGAGAGCACAGATGGTTTGAGAGGGGTGTGAAGGAAGCTGTCTATGTTAAGAGAGAAAAACCTTCTCTTAACAGAGGAGGAGATCTGAGATTTCAACTTTCCAAGACTTATAACTCAGTTTTGGGGCTGATTCCCAAACGTTTTACACCGGATGGGAGCAGAGGTGTCTTGTCTGTGAATTAGACTAGCAAAGTTTTTTTGAGAAACCTCTGTTGTTGGTTTGTGAGGTGTTTTTTGTCAATTTACATACAGTTGTGTGTCTTCTGTCAGAGACTTCAAGGGAACCCCCTACTGTTAAGGTGTGATCTGTCAATTTACATGTATGTGTTACCTCAGCATGCAATTTACATATGTTGGTGCGTGACTCCTGTTATAACTCCACACGCAGTCTGGTTCATTGAATTGATAAAGCTCCTCGGATAAGAAGCAAAACGTCTTCTGTTACAAATAATAATAATAATAATAATAATAATAATAATAATAATAATAATAATAATAATAATAATAATAATAATAAACTTTATTTGTATAGCACCTTCCTACAATGCCTTGCATTGACCAAGGTGCTTAACAGGATAAAAAGATGAATAAACTGGAACAATAAATCAGTGAAAATAGAATAAAAAACAACAGTAATAAAAGAAGGCAATGGAAATAAAAAATGCTACATACTAAAATACCAAAAGTAATAAAAGTTACACACTGAAAGCTTTTTTGAACAAGTGGGTCTTCAGTCTGGTTTTGAACAGAGTCAGATCAGAGGTGGCACGCAGCTCAAGGGGGAGGCTGTTCCAGGCTTTTGGGCCGGCAACAGAAAATGACCGGTCTCCCCATTGTTTGTACCTTGAGCGAGGCACCTCCAGCAGGTGTTGACTGGCAGATCGTAAAGCTCTGCCGGGCTGATGGGCTTTCAAAAGTTCTGAGATGTAGAGAGGTGCAAGTCCATTCAGAGCTTTGAAGACAAACAGCAACAGTTTGAACTGTATCCTGAACTGAACCGGGAGCCAGTGTAGAGAGGACAGGACAGGAGTGATGTGTTCATATTTTCGTGTGTTGGTCAAAAAGCGCGCGGCAGAGTTCTGTACAAGCTGTAAACGGGAGATGGAGGATTGATTAATACCAACATACAAAGCATTACAATAGTCAAGTCTGGAGGTCACAAAGGCATGGATGGCCTTCTCCAGATCACCACGGCTGAGAAATGACTTGACTTTAGAGAGCAGACGGAGCTGGAAAAAGCTGGTCTTGACAACAGAACTGATCTGTTTATCAAACTTTAAGTTGGAGTCAAGCTGCACTCCAAGATTTCTGACCACCGGGTTGAAGTGGGGGAGGGGAAAACCAACACTGGGACTGGGAAGGATGTTGCTGGTGTCATCGGGTGCACCAAATAAAATGCATTCAGTTTTATCTGTGTTTAGGTGGAGGAAGTTTTGAGACAGCCAGTGCTTAATGTCATTTAAGCAGTTGACAAGAGTGTTTGAACTGAGTGAGGGGTTGGGAGTGACTGGCAGATAGATTTGTAAATCGTCTGCATACATGTGAAAAGACAGATTATGACGTGCAATGATTGATCCTAATGGCAGCATGTAAAGAGAAAAGAGGACTGGCCCCAGAATGGATCCCTGTGGTACGCCAGAGGTCAGAGGGGTTGATGAAGAGGAGGACAGATCGCCTATCATGACAGAAAAGGTTCTCCCAGTCAGGTAAGATTTGAACCACTCAAGCACAGCTCCCTGGAGGCCAACCAGCTGAGACAAGCGGTTGATTAGTACCTGATGATCGACGGTGTCAAAAGTTGCTGAGAGTTCTAACATCACCAGCAGAACTGGGTTTTAAATAAAGTCCAGTTGATCTTGTATTGAACACCTTTTTTGAACTAGTCATTTTATTTTTATGATAGCATTTCATTATTTTTATTCTAAATTGGTTCCATCCTAGATTTTTTCCCCTAACTGATAGCTTTACTTAAGAAAAAGATTGATAAGATTGTTCCCAGTGAGGGCACCAGAGGCATACATTGTAACTTCTGCTGCTATACAACCTTCAGGCCAACTTTTTGTGTGTTACGAAGGCCCTGGGTTAGGCTGTCCTCTTTCCAAACAGCAAATATGCCATTGCATCGTGGATGTCATCTGCCATGCCTATGCCGCAGAGCACGACCCTCGCCGGTCGGTGTGAAGGTGCACTCTACCAGAAGTGTCTCCGCTTCCTGGGTGGCCCTGAGAGGGGTTCTGCTGGAAGCAATATGTGCTGCTGTATCATGGGCTTTCCCAAGCATGTTCACCAAATTTTACAGAACTAATGAGGCCACTCTTTATCCTCTGGGCCAGCTTCTTCTGCAAGGGTCCTCTGGGCCTCATCGATGAGGTATGGGCTCAGGATACCTTGTGACATCGCTGGTATTAGTCATTCAGTGTTTCCAGCACCACCCTCTGGCAGTCAGTAGAGATGAAATAGAACAGAAGTCACTTATGTACCTACGGTTCTATAAATCCCAGATGACTGCCAGACCTTCTCTATCACTCAGAATCCTTGAATTATGCGAGAAGCTTATGTAGGAGAAAAGCCACAGATTCCGTCAGGCTAAATAGCCACTGATTGATCATCCTTGTCACACCTGTGACTCCATTGGAATTACTTCTCAAACGACACATGCGTGAAAGGTACATTCAGTGCTTCCAGCACCGCCCTCTGGTGGTCATCCGGTGGTCATCAGACAAGGAAGAAGCCAACTTTTCATCAGCTGAGGGACCAGCTGAGCTCTTACTCACCTAATGAGGTCAAGTTCACCTTCTTGTCTCTCCATCGGTGTCAGCCATGACATCTCACCTTGTCTCTCCATGGGTTTGGACGACACTTAACCTCCTTTGTACCTCTCTTTGGGTGTCGGGGATGATGTCCTCCAATCTATCTCTAGTGCTGCTGCCCCTGTGGTCTCTAAGCCTGCTTCAGTCCCTGTGGCATCTCCTGTTGCAGTCTTGTCTGCCTCATCTCGTGCTGCTGTCCCTCAAGTCTCATCTCTTTCTGCAGTCCTGCTAGCCTCATCTCCTGCTGCAGTCTCACTGGTCTCATTGTCTTCTACAGTCTCACTGGTCTCATCACCTGTTGCAGTCTCACAGGTTTCTTTGCCTTTTGTAGTCTCGCTGGTTCCACCACCTGCTTCAGCCTCACTGGTCCCATCATGTTCTGAAGCCTCACTGGTCCTATCATATGATGCAGCTCCTCTGGTCTCATCTTCCACTACAGGTTCTCCAAGCTCATATCTCTGTGCAGCTCTTTATGACTCATATGAAGTACAGCTCCCCTGGTCCCATCTACAACTGCAGCTCCTCTGGTCACATCTCCAGCTGCAGCTCCTCTGGTCCTATCTGCAATTGCAGCTACTCTGGTCAGATCAAACGATGCAGCTCCTCCAGTCCTATTTCATGCTGCAGCTCCTCTGGTCCCATCTCCTCTGGACTTGTCGACACATGCAGCATCCCCCTCCGATGGCTCAATGTCTATGGCTCCTATGGTCTCTTCACCTGCTGCCATAGCATCCCTTGTGGCCTCTTCAACTCTTGTCCGCCTGATTTGGAGACAGTCCATGTGGATGCCACTTTGTCTCAGTGATGGACAGTCTCCTGGTTGCCCACAGAATGGTTACCCCATGATAGACAGTATCCTGACCACCCACCGTAACACTTGTCCCATTCTGGACAGTCGCGCTGCCTGCCAGAACTCTAGTCCCATTCTGGATGGTTGCTGGGCTGCGCACATGAACACCTGTCCTGCTGTGTATGGTCTCCTGGCTATCCACCTGAACACTATGAGTTAGTCTAAAAAAGCTAAGTTTGGTCCTCTGGACATTCAAAAAACAAAACAAAAAAGTAGAAACGTTTCGTCTTTCGTCCGAAAGACTTCCTCAATCTGAGGTCCTATATTCAGCTCAGTCTTATAAATAGCACCCTCTCACAGTAGATCAACCTGTTTGCTGCTGAAAGCTGAAATCAGATGCTCACATGATAAAGGCGGACCATCAGCCTAACGATGGACCGTTAGCGCCCTGATGGGTGTTTACTATTCACAGAGGGCTGAGTGATACTAGTAATAACAGCACTGCAAGAGGGGGACAGTTGAACCCAGAGGCCTCCACCTCTGTTTAATGATGGACGGTTTCTTTTCACAAAGATGGCCTCCTTTACTCCTCTCAAACCATTGTTCCTCTCTATCAAGAATGTGAACATCTTCATCCCTGAAAGAGTGACTGCTGGCCCTGAGATGAGTGTAGACTGCAGAGTCCTGGCCTGATGATGTTGATCTTCTTTGCTGGGCCATCCTTTTGGCCAGTGGCTGTTTAGTTTCCCCAATATAAGACTGATCACAGACCTTCTGAAACTGAACAGCATACACAATATTACTTTGTTTGTGCCGGGGGACTGGATCTTTGGGATGAACCAATCTTTGTCAATCTAATGTATTTTGGGGTTTAAAAGCCACTGGGACGTTGTCTTTAGAAAATAAATGTCTCAGTTTCTCTGAAACTCCTACAACATACGGAATGACCACTGGTCTGGGTCTGGGTTCCTTCTTTTCACCTGAAGGCTAGCTGGAGTCCTGTTTGGGTTTCTTCTCTGCTTTCAGGAAGGCCCAGTTAGGATATCTGAAAGTTATACACCAGAAGATTTTCAGACAGCCTTCATTTCAAGGTTACTCAGAGTCCAGATTAGATAGTCGCTTTATTTATTTTCAGCTCAGGCCACAGTGTACTTTTGACTGCAGCCTTCCAAGTCCAGGTGCTGTTCAGGTCCAAATCGCCGAATCATGTGAGGTTCCGATCTACAAACCCCCCCTATCTGTGCCCTGATTGAGGCCGAACGGCTGTAAATGAGTCCCAAAACGCACCGCTGGTCCGCGGCTGTCCACCGCTGCTCACATCGTGCGGTTCAGCTCATACAACAGCTGGGAAGTCGAGGTCATAACCCGGATCAAAGAATCTTGCTGATCGGGAAGTCTCGCCAGCGCGTTGATCGCCGCGGCAAACTTCCTTAGCTTCCAGTAGCAGAAAGCTCCGCAAATGCCAAAAAACAGAGTAGCTGCCACCAATATCCAAATAATCCACAAATCTTCCACGTCTTCGACAGAAAGAACGGTCAGACACATTGGCCTCCACTCGCTCCACGAGTCACAAGATGGCCACGCACCGACGGGTAGCAGCTTCACCGGCTCCCAGTTCATCTCTAGCTTTTAGTAGTTTTAATAGTGATTTTAATAGTGATTCTGTACCTGACTCTGCACGTTTTGTGCAGGTGAATTATAGCCAAACTGAACTGTTGAGAATTGGAGCGAATTTGCCACAGAGCACAGCTGAAATCAGCAACAAACTGAAATCTACACTCGGCAGGATGCAGCTTTTGAAGTCTTGGAAGCAGCAGAGGAGGCGCCGGTTCATTGGATGTGCTCCGGCAGAACAGGAGGGGCCGGTGGTGCAGAGGACCGGAGGTGCAGAGGAGGTTTAGGTGCCGGTTCACCGGAGATGCCGGTTCACTCTCCGGTTCACGCTCCGGCGAAAAGAAAAGGAAGCGGTGCTCCCGAGGCAAGAAGAGAGGAAGCCGAGCGGGGATTATGGTGAGGATGCGAGCGGACGCAAAAACTGGGAGACCCCCGATGCCAGCTCTTTTTCTGTCTAACGTGCGCTCGTTGGACAGTAAAATGGATTTGCTTTGCCTGAGAGTGACTACGTCGGAGGAGATGAAGAAGTGCTCTGTGCTTTGTCTCACGGAAACGTGGATTTCTAAGGAAAGGCCGGACTCTGTGTATGAACTGGACGACAGACTCTTTTTCAGAGTGGACCGCTGTCCAGAGACTACAGGTAAAACACGAGGCGGCGGTGTTTGTGTGTACGTGCATACCAGCTGGTGCACGAATTGTGCAGTTATCAATACTTCATGCACAACGGCTGTGGAGATGTTGACAGTGAAATGTCACCCTCATTACCTCCCCCGCGAGTTCTCAGTGATCCTAATCTCTGTTATTTACATAGCACCTGATGCAAATGCTAACGCCGCCCTGGAAGAAATTCATGAATTACTCAGCTCGCTGCAGAGTAAATACCCAGAGGGGCTTTGCATTGTTTTAGGTGACTTTAATCATGTGAATTTAAGAGACTGTCTCCCAAACTTTAACCAGCATGTATCCCTAGCAACACGGGGGAGTAACACCCTCGATCACGTGTACACCAATGTGAAAGGCGCGTACATAGCGAAGCCACGCCCCCTCTCGGCCGTTCAGATCATATCTCGCTTCTTTTGGCCCTAGCTCTACCCTCCCGCTGAGACGCTCCAGACCTGAACAAAGGGAAGTCAAATGTTGGCTCCAAAACAGCTCTTCCATGCTGAATGATTGCTTTGAAAAAACTGATTGGAGTGTTTTTAGAAAGGCTGCAGCTGATGGAGGCCCAGTGGACCTGGAACTTTATGCCTCATCAGTATTGGGTTACATCAGTACATGCTCTGAAAATGTATCCATAAAAAAATATGTTAAATGTTACCCCAACACAAAACCCTGGTTAAACTCAGAGGTTTGCACCCTGCTGGCAGCCAGGAATGCCACCTTTAAGTCTGGAGACACAGAGGAGCTGAGAAAAACCAGAAATGTGCTGGTTGCTGGCATTAAAAGGGCCAAGGCCACATATGCATGGAGGATTGAGGGTCAGTTCACCTCAAAAGACCCACGGAGCATGTGGAAGGGCATTAAATGCATAACTGACTATAAAGGAAAGAGCAAAACATGTCCAAAGGACTCATGTCTGCCTGATGCCCTCAACAAGTTTTATGCTCGCTTTGAAGATCCAAATAGACCACCCAGCACCAAACTCACCTCACCACCAGATGAAGTGCACCTCAGCGTGACCGCAGCAGAAGTGAGAGGTAGTCTCAAAAGGATCAATCCTCACAAAGCAACTGGTCCGGACAAAATCCCTGGGAAAGTTCTGAAGGAATGTGCAGATCAGCTCTGTGATGTGCTGGCAAACATCTTTAACACACTGTTAGAAAGGACAGCCTGAGTGACGTCACCTGCAGTAACATCCAAACTGTAATGTTTTGCAAAAGTATTTAGTGAGCTCCAATTCGCAGTAGCACAGATGTCTTCGACTGGCACACCCTTACATAATGACCAGGAAGTGGCCAAGCCCCTAGTGGAGTGAGCATGAACTCCAGAGTGTACTTGTTGACCGTTGCTACTGTATGCCCTCTTAATGGCCTCGGTCACCCAATGTGAGAGGCGTTGTTTTGATAGGGCTCTCCCTGTAGCAGGTGCTACAAAGCAGATGAACAGTTGGTTTGTATTCCTCCACTCGGCTGTTCTCTGCATGTAGGTGTGTAAAGCCTTCACTGGGCAGAGTGTCACAATCCATTTTGGTTTGAACCCAAAAAGCAGGCAGGATGACCGAAGCAGGAGATGTCTTTTAAACCAAAAATTGTTTATTTTTAAACAACACAAAACAAAAGCTGATGTGGCAGCAAAAAACTTACAAACTAACAGGTTGGTACAGATTAGGCAGACAAACAGAAGGACCGTGTTGGCTGTGATAACAGAGCTGAAACCAAAGAACAATGACTGCGCAGGTTGGAAGTGGATGACAGGAGACTAAATGCAGAGCAGAACAGGTGTAAGGAATGAAAGTAATTGCTAAGCTGTGGTGAACTGTTGATTGACAGGAGGGCATGAGCAGAAGGAATGAGCTGAAGTAAGCTGAGGAGGAAGTGAAAAGAAATGACAGAAACAAAGTAAAAACAAGAACCAAATCACACAAAGAACAGAACACAAATCAGAAGGACAGAGGAACAAATAACATGAAGATTAAGCAGGGAGGCATGTACAGATGAACTGATTCAGCAGGGAAGGCATGGTGCAGAGAGACAGGAGCAGAGGAAGTGTGACAGGCATTACTGGGATGAACTAAATAGGACTGTGGACAAAATGGGCAAAATATATGACAGAAGGGAGTCAGGCTGAACTAAATAGGGAGTCAGGGGCAGGGGAAGGGTGACAGGCATTACTGGGATGAACTAGGGAGTCAGGCGAAAGGGAGAGGGTCAGGCTAAAGGGAGAGGGTCAGGCTAAAGGGAGAGGGTCAGGCTAAAGGGAGAGGATCAAGCTAAAGGGAGAGGGTCAGGCTAAAGGGAGAGGGTCAGCGAGAGGGTCATGTCAGCGAGAGGGTCAGCGGGACCGCTGACCGTGACATAGTCCCCCCCTTAAGGTCCGGCATCCTGACGGACCTTCCAGAAAACAGGAACCCAAGCCAGAACAGGGCGGGTGGAGGGGGCAATCACAAGGACAGAGGGCACGAAACCTAAACAAAAACCGACAGGACCAAACCTGGGAGCAAGGAAAAACCGCCCGGGGCCGTCCAGAGCGAGGCAAAGTTCAGGCGGACGTCCCAGGGACCTTCCAGAGTGGGACCAGGGTTCGGGCGGACATCCAGAGCCGGACCAGAGTTGCAAGTAAGGCAGAACCGGGTCAGAGAGGGCGATGCTGACAGCAGTTGGGCCAGAGAGGGCGATGCTGACAGTAGCTGGGCCAGAGAAGGTGATACTGACAGTTGCCGGGCCAGAGAGGGCGATGCTGGCAGCCGCTGGGCCAGAGAGGGCGATGCTGGCAGTTGCTGAGCCAGAGAGGGCGATGCTGGCAGCTGCTGAGCCAGAGAGGGCGATGCTGGCAGCCGCTGAGCCAGAGAAGGAGGTGCAGGCAGCTGCTGAGCCAGAGAAGGAGGTGCAGGCAGCTGCTGAGCCAGAGAGGGCGGTGCTGGCAGCCGCTGAGCCAGAGAGGGCGGTGCTGGCAGCCGCTGAGCCAGAGAGGGAGGTGCTGGCAGCTGCTGGACCAGAGAGGGAGGTGCAAGCAGCTGCTGTGTCAGAGAGGAAGGTGCTGGCAGCTGCTGGGCCAGAGAGGGAGGTACTAGCAACTGCTGGGTCAGAGAGAGATGTGCTAGCAGCTGCTGAGCCAGAGAGGGAGGTGCTGGCAGCTGCTGAGCCAGAGAGGGATGTGCTGGCAGCTGCTGAGCCAGAGAGGGAGGTGCTGGCAGCTGATGAGCCAGAGAGGGAGGTGCTAGCAGCTGCTGGGTCAGAGAGGGAGGTGCTGGCAGCTGCTGAGCCAGAGAGGGAGGTGCTGGCAGCTGCTGAGCCAGAGACGGAGGTGCTGGCAGCTGCTAGGTCAGAGAGGGAGGTGCTGGCAGCTGTTGGGCCAGAGAGGGAGGTGCTAGCAGCTGATGGGCTAGAGAGGGAGGTGCTAGCAGCTGCTGAGCCAGAGAGGGCGGTGCTGGCAGCTGCTAGGCCTGAGAGGGCAGTGCTAGCAGCTGCTGGGTCAGAGAGGGAGGTGCTGGAAGCTGTTGGGCCAGAGAGGGAGGTGTTGGCAGCTGCTGAGCCAGAGAGGGAGGTGCTAGCAGCTGCTGAGTCAGAGAGGGAGGGGCTGGCAACTGCTGGGCCAGAGAGGGCGGTGCTGGCAGCTGCTAGGCTTGAGAGGGCAGTGCTGGCAGCTGCTGGGTCAGAGAGGGAGGTGCTGGCAGCTACTGGGCCAGAGAGGGTGGTGCTGGCAGCTGCTGGGCCAGAGAGGGCGGTGCTGGCAGCTGCAGGGCCAGATCGGGCGGTGCTGGCAGCTGCTGGGCCAGAGATGGAGGTGCTGGAAGCTGTTGGGCCAGAGAGGGAGGTGTTGGCAGCTGCTGAGCCAGAGAGGGAGGTGCTAGCAGCTGCTGAGTCAGAGAGGGAGGGGCTGGCAACTGCTGGGCCAGAGAGGGCGGTGCTGGCAGCTGCTAGGCCTGAGAGGGCAGTGCTGGCAGCTGCTAGGTCAGAGAGGGAGGTGCTGGCAGCTACTGGGCCAGAGAGGGTGGTGCTGGCAGCTGCTGGGCCAGAGAGGGCGGTGCTGGCAGCTGCAGGGCCAGATCGGGCAGTGCTGGCAGCTGCTGGGCCAGAGTAGGCTATGCAAGCAGCTGCTGGGTCAGAGAGGGAAATGCTGACCGTTGCGTAGTCGGGTACCAAAGAGTCGACTGCATCAGCCGAAGCGTGGTCGAGCGCCGATGATGAGTCGGCGACAGGGTCAGAGTCTTCGGCGCAAGGATCAGTCTTCGGTGGACCCCTTAGCACAGGAAACTGGAGGGGGTCTCTCCTGGGACCCCACGGCACAGAAAACTGGAGGGGCTCCCACGAGGGACTCTGGTGAAGGTTCAGGGACACCTGCTTCAGGTTCTTTCACAGGAGACCCTGCGGCTTGTGGAAAAACTGTGGCAGGTCGGAGGCTCGTGGCCGCAAGCTGAAAGTTTGCTTTGGAAGGTTATAGAGCCCTCATCCTACTCAGAAACCCCTTATATACGGGAAGCTGAGCCAGAGCAGGTCGAGAACACATAAATAATAGAAGAATATATCTTTATTGACATTGTCATTGCACCGGGGCACAAAACAACGTAATTGATTATGCACATCCGTCTTAGATAGGGGCGAGTGCACAAAGCCGCAGCAGTATGAAACCGCGCCGCAACAATCAGATATGGAAAAAGGAATAGACACAAACGGGTAAGAACGTGGTATTCAAAAAAAAAGAATCTATCACAATTTGTCAGGAGACACTCCATGATAAAGTCCAGAAAAACTCTACCAGCTTTTAGCACATATTAGACAGGACAAGATGCATTATGACGGCAGGCGGGAGGTAAAGTCTGTGAGTAATCAGTTCCAGATAAGCACAGTTCGCAGGTCTCAGCCCGGCTCCATCTGAGAACGCACACACAGAGACCTCTGGGGGGAGGGGTGGGGGAGGGCAGCGAGTTCCCTTCAGCTTCCTAGCTTCAGGAGAAAATTTGTAGACAGTCTTCAGTTCAAGGTTGCACAGAGACCAGATTAGATTAGTTGCTTTATTTTTCTAGACAGTGTACTTTGACTGCAGTCTTAAGTCCAGGTGCTGTTTCTGGGTCCAAATCGCCGAATCGAGAGAGGTTCCGAGCTACAAGATCCTTCCGTATGTGCCCTGTTTGAATCCGGACGGCTGTAAACGAGTTCCACACACCGCAGGTCCGCGGCAGCCGCCGCTTCTCCCACCGTGCGGTTCAGCCCGCACAACAGCTGGGAAGGTCATCATAGCCTGGATCAAAGCATTTTCGCTGAGCGGAAGTCTCGCCAGCACGCCGATCGCGGCGGTCCCCTCAGCCTTCAGTGGCAGAAACAGCCACCAGTATCCCAATAATCCACAGAGATTCCACGTCCCCGACAGAAAGAGCGGTCAGTTACATTAGCCTGCTCATCGAGTCCACAATGTAGCTCACCGCACGCGTGTCGATGGGGCTCCCCGGCTCTCCCTGGCCGATGCATTTCGCGGCATTTTTTTAATCAATAGTATCGATAGAGGAAATAGCCCAGAAAACAGTCCACGCACATAAATCCATTCCAAATTGGTTCGAGCGAGCGCTGAAGAGTTACAGATGAGACAAATGCAGAAGCAGGGGGGGGGAAACCAGGGAGGTGTAGGAGCAAAAAGAGATGCGACCTGCTCTGCCGAAAAAGCCTTCTGCAACGGAAAGCATAAGGTTAATATTGTCAGGATTTGGATTGTCTCTGGCAGAGGTTAATAACCGTAACAAGGTTTGATTTATTAAAACAAAGTCACTGGTCTGGAGCTGGGTTGAGTGGAACCCAATCTCGCCGAACTGAGCAGCCATCAAGTCGGGCAAGGAGCCTGCAGGCGGTGAATTGGGCGATGCCGGTGTGGAGGTCTGTGGAGCCCCTGCGGCGGCAGCGGGCGACGTGGAGGTCTGTAGAGACCCTGCGGCGGCAGCGGGCGTCATGGAGGTCTGTGGAGCCCCTGCAGCGGGCGTCATGTAGGTCTGTGGAGCCCCTGCGGCGGCAACGGGCATCATGGAGGTCTACGGAGCCCCTGCGGCGGCAGCGGGCGTCATGAATGTCTGTGAAGCCCCTACGGCGGCAGCGGGCGTCATGGAGGTCTGTGGAGCCCCTGCAACGGCAACGGGCGTCATGAAGGTCTGTGGAGCCCCTGCGGCGGCAGCAGGCGTCATGGAGGTCTGTGGAGCCCCTGCGGCGGCAGCGGGCATCATGAAGGTCTGTGGAGCCCCTGCGGCGGCATCGGGCGTCTTGGTGGGCTGTGGAGCCCCTGCGATGGCAACGGGCGACATGGAGGTCTGTGGAGCCCCTGCGGTGGCAGCGGGCGACATGGAGGCCTGTCAAAGTCAAAGTCAACTTTATTGTCAGATCTGCAATATGTACTGTACAGGACATACACAGGACCGAAATTGCGTTTCTCTCAGTCCCTCGGTGCAACAGTAAACATCTAAACATTGAAACACTGAAACATATAATAATAGACATAAGCATAAAATAGTAAAACTAACACTGTCCTGAGTTTTTTTGCATAGTGGTATAAGAGTATGAAAATTTACACCAACTCTAAAACTAAAACATTAAACATTTAATGAACATAATACTGTCCTGAGTTTTTGCATACTAGTATAAAAAAAGAGTATAAAAAGTATAACTAAAATAAACTAAAGGTTTCTAGCATTGACATTTGCAAAGTGGCAAAGCAGCGTATGAGTTAATGTACACAGTATATGTATGAGGTAGTAGTTGATGTTGTTATAGAGGCAAAAAGTGGCATATGCAGTAAGGCACATTGGGCATCCCTAAATAAGACCGTTCAGAGCACACTGTATATGTACCAGCAGTGGTGTAGATATTAGAGTAGTGTAAATGTAAACAGTAGTAATTACATGTAAGCAGTAGTAATAAAAGTAAACAGTATTAATAAATGTAAACAGAGAATGTAAACAGTATTATGATTATAGGCAGTGATGTAATACAAACATTAGTGCAAGTATGAGAAGTAGTGCAAACTGTATGAGCACATGACTATGGAGCCCCTGCGGCGGCAGCGGGCGTCATGAAGGTCTTTGGAGCCCCTGCGGCAGCAGCGGGCGTCATGATGGGCTGTGGATTCCCTGCGGTGGCAGCGGGCGTCATGGAGGTCTGTGGAGCCCCTGCGGTGGCAACGGGCGACATGGAGGTCTGTGGAGCTTCAGGAGCAGGGATGGATGACCCGGGTAGGGAGAGGGTTTGGGTCCCACGTCGACCTCTACTTCTGCGACGGTAAGGAGCCGGACAGGTGGGTGTTGGAGGTGACAAAGCTTCAGCAGGTAGTGGAGGAGTCAAGAGAGCTGGTGAAGTGACCTCAGGCGGGCAGGTGTGAGGAGCGGCCCTCTGGACCTCCTCACGGCTGGGCGGACGTAGGTACCTCGCCTCCACATAAGCCTGCCACCGTTCCTGCACCTCTGGTGAATCAGGGCTATACTACCCTTCCAGCAGCACCCCCCCTCGCTCCCCCTGAGAGCGAGAGCCGAGCTGAGACCGTCGTCGACCCCTCTGTCCTCGGCGGCGTGAGCTTGGAGCAGAGGGGAACCAGTACTCCTTGTCAGTGTCTGGTTCCTCCTCTGAAGGTCCCTCATGAAGCCACTGATGTGGATAGGAGGAAACAGGCTTTATAGCCAGGCGGTTTCCCCTGAACAGATCCTTCATCTCCTCCTCTCTCTCCCTCTGGGCAGTCATCTCAGCACCACGGGCAAAAAACTCGAACAAGGTCAGTCATTCTGTCACAATCCATTTAGGTTTGAACCCAAAAAGCAGGCAGGATGACCGAAGCAGGAGATGTCTTTTAAACAAAAAAATATTTATTTTTAAACAACACAAAACAAAAGCTGACATGGCAGCAAAAATCTTACAAACTAACAGGTTGGTACAGATTAGCCAGGCAAACAGAAGGACCGTGTTGTCTGTGATAACAGAGCTGAAACCAATGAACAATGACTGTGCAGGTTGGAAGTGGATGACAGGAGACTAAATGCAGAGCAGAACAGGTGTAAGGAATGAAAGTGATTGCTAAGCTGAGGCTGAGGGTGTGTGGTGAACTGTTGATTGACAGGAGGGCATGAGCAGAAGGAATGAGCTGACGCAGGCTGAGGAGGAAGTGAAAATAAATGACAGAAACAAAGTAAAAACAAGAACCAAATCACACAAAGAACAGAACACAAATCAGAAGGGCAGAGGAACAAAGAACATGAAGATTAAGCAGGGAGGCATGTACAGATGAACTGATTCAGCAGGGAAGGCATGGTGCAGAGAGACAGGAGCAGAGGAAGGGTGACAGGCATTACTGGGATGAACTAAATAGGACTGTGGACAGAAGGGGCAAAATATATGACAGAAGGGAGTCAGGCTGAACTAAATAGGGAGTCAGGGGCAGAGGAAGGGTGACAGGCATTACTGGGATGAACTAGGGAGTCAGGCGAAAGGGAGAAGGTCAGGCTAAAGGGAGAGGGTCAGGCTAAAGGGAGAGGGTCAGGCTAAAGGGAGAGGGTCAGGCTAAAGGGAGAGGGTCAGGCTAAAGGGAGAGGGTCAGCGAGAGGGTCATGTCAGCGAGAGGGTCAGCGGGACCGCTGACCGTGACACGGAGAGCCTGTAGCCTTTCCTGTTACTGAGTGAGAACAGGGGCCGGTGGAAAGGAGGAGAGATCAAAGTCTAGACTCCTGTGGTTCAAGGTCAAGACCTTGGGGGTGTATGCGGGATTAGGCCTTAAGGTGACCTTTGACCCGTCAGGGGCGAATCTGGTACACAATGGGTATACATAATGCGTGGAGGTCACCCACGCGTTTCGCTGAGCAAAGTGCCAGGAGTAGAGCAGTTTTGTAAGATAGTAAATATATCTTAACCTTGCTCAGTGGCTCGAATGGAGGGTCACAGAGAGCCCTCTGGACCAGGCCAAGATCCCAACCAGGAGTCAGGGTCCTGCTGGGTGGTTTGGTCCAAAGGACACCCCTCATAAAACTTATTATGATTGGATGTGCTCCGGGTGTCTTGTGTCCCCAACCTTCATGGCAGGCTGAGATCGCTGAAAGGAAAACTTTAATCATTGAATAAGAGCGACCTTTTTCCAGTAAATCCTGAAGGAAGGTCAGGAGTTGAGCCAAGTCGCATGCATAAGAATTAATATTTCTTTCTGAGCACCAAGCTTCAAAGATGCGCCACTTTTGTGAGTATAAAGATTGTGTTGAGCCAGCACGGGCATTCTGTATGGTCAATACCACATTTTCTGGAAATCCTGTCGCCATCAATCTGTCCTTTTCGGCCAACAAGCTGAGGCTTTTGGTTGTTCCTGGCCTAAGTGGTTGTATTGCTCCTTCTGGTGACACAGAAGCTGTTAACCTCTGGGGGTCAACCAGATTGGGAAGGCCTTCTTGTTGACGTGCTCCCAAGTTACCCTGCTCAGGGTTAATTGGGGGCCGATGTAGTCTGTCAACTTTATTAGACAGGTTTGGAGTGGAAAATGTATTCTCCTCCTCCAACTCTGGAGTTCTGTCGTGAGGCTGCGAGTTATGTAAACGAGCAGATCTCCTAACTCCAATCTGATCCTTGTGATGGTCCAGTTTACTGGCCCTCTGCTTTAGTGGAGCGTTGGTACCAGACAAACCGACCGCGGTCCGTGTATCGCCCCCTGGGGGAATTATTTTTGAAAGTAGTTTTGGATCAGCATAGACCGGGGAGAGACGTGCTGTCTGAGTACTACTCGGGCATTTCATGTCTCTCGTTAATAACAAAGGAGCAGCTGTGCCATGCGAGCGGGGGGTGTACCTCTCGTTTTGCAGACTTGAGATTATTTGATGATAAGGAGCTCAGTTCCTCTTGAAAAACAGGAAGAGAAATCTGATTCGGCTCTGGTTTGTTTATACCTACAACCGACTGAAAACAGTCATTGTTGTGAAGGTGTGAAAATTGTAGCTGCCTGAGGGCGTCTGATGAAGCCCCCCCGTTGTCAGACGTTGTCAGCTTGCCTCTCTGAGGAGCTGACATGTCACGTGTTCGTCTGGTAAGTGTATTGGCTCTCCCGTTGTTCACAATGGAACTAGGGTTTGAGCACGTGACCCTCCCCACCTGTCTTCCTGAGAGGTGGGGGGGGGGTAGTTCGCACCTTTGCGTCTGCTCATTGCAGAGGCGCTCTGCTGGGGCTTATCAATTATGCTAATACTCCATGGGCCATGAGAGAGGGGAAAAGGGCCCTCTTTCTTTATGACGGCTTGCAAGTCGGAGACCTGTGTTGTTGTTGTTTGTGTGTTGTTTTTTCAATAAAAGAGAGAGGAGCTGTTTCATGAACTTTATTCGTGCTTTTATGCAATGACGTATATGATTTTATGTCACTCACAGCAGAGAAGGCATGATTTGTGCATGCTGAACAAAAACCAGCTGATTGTACTGTGTTACAAGCAAAGTATGGACATGAAGGGATCATTCCCGTCACCATGTGGGCGGGTGACCCTGTAATGTGGACACGTGGACCTGGTTCATCAGGCACGGTTCTTTCTGTTGTCCCGGTTCGCCGAGGAGTCCCTATGTTTGGTCGCCTGGCGGGGGACAAACCTGTTTTTGCTCCATGCGTGCTCGGTACGAGGTGGGCCCTGAGGGGGTCTTTGCCGGGCTCCTCCTCGTAACGCAGGCCACTTCTGCGGCGGGGCATGGGATGCTGAGTGGTGCATAGGTTACGTAGGTCTGCTACAAGCAGACTCCTTTGGGGGAGGCGAAACTTCTCCGGGGAATGCCCATCCGGAAAGCTTCCGCCTATCTGCGTCTTTGGTCCAGCTTGGTCTGAATTCGCTCCAAAGCTTTCCCAAACAATCCCGCCGGCTCTATCGAGTGGTGGAGAAAAGGCACCTTTTGTCCCTCTGGGAGATCCGTCAGCGTTATCCAGAGGTGGCGGATCGCGATAACCACTTCCGACTTTCCCCTGCCTTGTGCAACAGCAGCTATCCCCATCATACGGAGGACGAAGTCTGTTGCTCTACGGGCTTCATCCAGCAATTTGGCAGCCGCCTGCTTGTCTGTTGTAGTTTGGAGTTGTTGTAGTTTTTCGGCTAGGTAAGCCTGCATTAACGCAGACGCGTTCATGGCGCGTGCCGCGAGTCCCTGAACCCTGTAGCATTTCTCTAGAAGAGACGCCAAGGCCCGGCAAGCCTTGCTGGGAAGAGTTGGTTTTGTTCCTGATGATTTAGGAGCCAGGTGAGACGCAAGAGTGTCCTCAATCTGAGGCACGTTTGCTATTCCCACTTCATCCATCCCGTCCACGTTGAGGAACTTTGAGAGGGGGAGAAGCATGGGGGCTCGTGGATGGGTCCAGGTGCGAGTTAGTTTTGTCAGAAAATCCGGGAACACTGGCATCTTTTGCCTCGTGGCGGCCTGCTGCTTGGAGTAGAAATAGTTTCCTGCCAGCCTCATGACCTGTTGGCGAGGCGGAGATTCCGGCCATGGGATGTTCAGCGCGTCCACTGCTCTGTGGCACAAGTCGAACAGAGCAGGGATGGAAAAGTCAGTTTCTGGGAGCAAAGGTACTAGGGTCTGGGAGAGTTCTTCACCCTGATCCTCCAGTTCCAGGTCCGCCTCCTCCGTTGAAAATTCGCCCGAGGCTGAAATCGAGATCTCGTCCTCGTTCATCATGCCCCGGGTGTCGAATTCGACCGTTAGGTCCACCATGGGAGCCAGCACATCAGGGCTGTCGCCCCATTCGACGCGTGTGCTGTCATGTAGAGCCATGTTCTCGAGCTCCGGCGTGGGAGTGAGGGGCTCCGTGGTGTCCGCGTCCGCTGGAGTCGCTGAAGAGCCTATGGCCTTGGCAACGAGGTCAACCCGATGCCGCAGCACTGCATCCATCATGAGGCTGCAGCGTGGGCAAAAGTTGGGAGCATCCAGAGCTGTTTTAGCATGCAGCATCCCCAAGCAGATTGGACAGGCCTCGTGGGTGTCCGTTGCTGCAAGGGAAAAGCCACATCCGCTGGGACAGGAGCGCGAGATCGGGTTCGCTGTCCCGCTGGTTTTCCTTGGAAGTCTCGCTTTTCGCTTTCCCTTCTCCGGAGGCATGTCCGAGATGAGGCGAGTGAGTCCTTCCAGAATCTTCTTTCTTTTTTCTTGAAAAGTCTCCTCCGTCGCGTCGCTTTCGCTGGCTAGCTTGCTAGGAGTTAGCGAGGTAGCTTTTTTCTTGTGGCGTAGTTAGCGCCGTCGAGCAAAGCAACCTGTAGAGAGAGGAGAAAACACTTTGGGGTTAAGAGAAATGTGCCGGACTAGCTTTCGCTAGTCCAGCAGTATGCAGGAAAAATTCTCTGTGCGCTCCGTGTAGGGAGCAAGCTCACCTCTGGTTGAGCGATGAAGCAACAGAGAAGTCCCATGAAGAGGTAGTTCAGGTTTAAGCGAGGTGAAGGGCAAAAAAGAGGTTAGATGGAGGGGCGCAAGCCGCTTAAGTACCCAGAGGGTGGGGCCTCTGGCGCGACGATGACGCCCCCGCCGTAAAGGCGTGAGTATATTCCTTCAGGTAATCACGTGGGGGCGCAATTCCCATAGCAAGTATGTTGCACCGAGAGGCCAACTGAAAGGGAACTGGAGATCCCATAGCACACCCATGTTTCTGCCTATAATATTCCTCCCCATATGTGAAGTAGGTTGACTGCAGGCACAGTTTCAAGAGTTGACACAGTTATTCTGTGGAAAATGTTGTCCTGCTGCTCAGAGTGGTGTCAGATTTCAACCTTAAACAGACCACCTCTACTGCTTCTTCAACAGGAATGCACGTAAAGAGTGATGTGACATCAAAAGAGACCATTGTTTCATCAGTCTCCATGATGACATCCCTCACCTTATCCACAAAGTCCATGGTATTATGTACGTGGTGTTCTGAGCTGCCAACTAAAGGGATGAGTATAGACACCAGATATTCAGAAACATTGTAAGTGACTGAGTTATTCATGCAAACAATTGGTCTTAAAGGTACATCTTTTTTGCAGATTTTGGGTAAACCATACACATATAGAGGGGCCAAGATGGTGTAGTGGCAGGGCTTCCGACTTGGGACCCGAAGGACGCGGGTTCGCGCCCCGGCCACTACATACCTTGGGGTGTCTATGAGTGCACACCTAATTCTCCAGCTCCCCTGGCGCTTTCTATGGCTGCTCACTGCACCACCTGGTGGTGGTTGGGTTAAATGCAGAGACAAATTTTGTCTGTGTATGGGAAACATACACAGATGACAAAAAAGGACATTATTATATATATATATATATATATATATATATATA
>JBBPBX010004740.1:0-68819 GCA_038048925.1 Garcialebias charrua
TTTGGCCCATATACACTAACAATACAATATTTTTGACTGAGTATGGATAATTTTAATGTTATATATCTACTGTGAGGATCTATAATTGTGTCTAATATTGTGAAATATTGCCACTCCCCTTTGTCTCGAGTTATAGCAGGCTAAAAATACATCAGGAAACTCAGCAGATTTTAGCTCATTCACAGTTGATGGTAATTCATGAATTTCTTGGAGTAACACAACATCTGCCTTTAATCTTTTAATCTTGTCAAAGACTCTATATTTTTTATGTTGGCTACCGGCTCCATTAATATTCCATGTAACAAACCTTAAAGTGCCCATACTTGTGATTGTGAGAATATAGAAAAACCACACCCATTATAACAAATATATAAAAATAAAATAGGATAAAAAACACAGGTATAAACATAATCCTTGAGGGTTGACTGTTTATCATTAAGAAATAATCTAAGTTTTGTTCTAGAATAGACATCATGGTTGTGTTTCTTTATGAGGTACATGTGTGGACTGGCATGGGTGTATATCTGCCCTTGTGCTTGCGTGCTAACAAATGATATAGAGAAGTCAAAAGAAAGAGACAAACAAGATAGTGTAACGACCCTATGTTTGGTTCTGCTTTGGGTCCAAGTGTTTCTGTGGTCTGTTGAGTTGTTTTGATTCTGTTGACCCCCGCCCTCATGTGTTGGACTGGTCGTGGGGGTAGGGGAGGGGTAGGAGCAGGGAGGAGGGACCGGGAACAGAGAGACGAAGAAGAAGCGTCCGAGAGTGTGTTGTTGTTAGCAGGCAGCTAGCAGTGTGTTCGCTCGCGTGTGTACCGAGTTTTCTGTTGAGGCGTGAGCTGCAGCCTCGGTAATAGCAGCTCGTCCCTGTTTCTGAATAAACCCCGTTTGGCTGGACTCCGTCTGCAGTGTTGGCGTCATTACATTGGTGTCAGAAGTAAACCAACGCTACCGAGCTGAGTGAGTACTACTGGCTCGTCGCCTCCACCCGCGACAGCATTATGGACGGAGCGTTCTCCCGAGTGAAGCTTAAAGCGGAGGGAGAAGAGGAAGAGGAGGCCCGGAGAGAGGAGTTCGCTAAAATAACTCAGGTGATGGCTGCTCTGCACAGCTCTGCAGCGAGCATGGCTGCCGAAGCAGGACTGACCGGCGGGGGGGCGGGTCCGTCGACGCCATTTTCTCCAAGCGCGCCAAAAGCCTCACATGGCGGCAGCCATGACAGTTACGACAGCGTCGTCCAAAACGTCACCGTCCCGTTGAAGACGCCCAAGTACTCCGGTAGG
This sequence comes from Garcialebias charrua, assembly GCA_038048925.1. NCBI lineage: Eukaryota > Metazoa > Chordata > Actinopteri > Cyprinodontiformes > Rivulidae > Garcialebias > Garcialebias charrua. The sequence continues at coordinate 1,283 of JBBPBX010004740.1, forward strand.
TCCAGCTGGGAGGCCTTCCATGCACAGTTTGAGCTGCTGGCTCATGCAGGGAGGTGGACAGCTGAGCATAAAGCCCTGCAGCTGGCTCTCTGTCTACAAGATGATGCACTGGACTGCCTGTTGTTGTTAAGCTCAGAGGACAGAAAAGACTATGATGCACTAGTTGGAGCTTTAAAGAGACGGTTTGGACAATGTGTGCAACCAGACATTTTTAAAAATAAACTCAGCAACAGGAGCAGGTTGCCGGGTGAACCCCTGCGTGTTTTGGCTAATGACATTGAGAGCCTCACACGCAGAGCCTATTCACACATGCAGTCAGGGGTTCAGAATGAACTAGCAAAAGATCAGTTCATCAGAGCCCTGGCACCACCGGAGCTGCGTGTGCAGGTTCAGCTGATGCACCCCCGATCCCTGCAAGACGCATTGGACTTAGCAGTGGAGAGAGAGTGTTTGCTGGGAGTAGCAGCGGGAAACGACCTGAGAGGACAACCACCGGCATGCAGATCTGCGGAGGGGGCAGAGCTGAACCAGGAGAAACCTGCTTGGGTCTCGGAGCTGACAGAAATGATCCGAGCAGTGGCGCTACAGTTGACGCGGGACTCCTCCGCACCCCCAGCTGTTTGTTGGGGCTGTGGCCAACCGGGACACCTCCTGAGGCAGTGTCCTAAAACAGTCAGGACGCAGGGAAACGACACGGGGTCTGCGGGAGGGAGGAATCGCAGATCCCTACTGTAGCCTCCACACCTCCATCACCAGCGGGCAGGGTCCAAAAGCCCAAACAGGGGGCCCTAGCCCAGAATTCCTTTGAAACTGACTCAGCCCCAGACCAAGCAACCAGGGTTGTGGTGGTTGGATGCACATGTGTTGGGGACTTTTGTTATGTCCAGTGGTGTCAAAAGTATTCACATTCATTACTCAAGTAGAAGTATAGATACTGGGATTTAAAATTACTTCTGTAGAAGTAGAAGTATCAACTCTAGCTTTTTACTCAAGTAAAAGTAAAAAAGTACTGGTTTCAAAAACTACTTAAAAGTATAAAAGTAAAAGTAGCGTAAGAAAAAGCAACAACAAAGATAAATGCTTACCCCGGAATTACACCACATGCGTTACGGCTCCGCCCCGCTCCGGTCCGACCTCCGCAGCAAATACGCACCCATTATAATCAATGACAGAATTTACACTGGCTCCGCACGGCGGCGGCGAGCTGCGGAGAGCGGACGGCAGTCCGTCAAAATTAGAAAATTTTCTATTTCTGCCGGATGACGGAGCTGTGCCGGAGTCAACTTTTGAAGATTACGTCGCACCAACAGGAAAAGGAACGAGCACAACTTCCGTATTTACAAAATAAAATCACCACGGGCGGACTAATCCTAGCTCTATACGGATTTATTTGTACAAAAATGCTGTCAAACTATCAATTATGACTATTCTATGACTAAACTATTATATTTATGACTATGACTACACCTAATAACGCAATACAAAAATAAATAAATAAAAAAGTATTTTATTCTGAAATGTAAACATCACTTCCTGTTGCTCAAACCATGTAGCTCATTTACGAGAGAAGATCAAGGCAGCAGTCTCTCTACAGTTGTTCTCCTTCTTTCCACCGAATGAATTGTTTTGTTCTGACTTACTTATTTATCACTTGATTTATCGCGCGATCTCGCACGTGTCTTGAAGCGGCGCATCCAGGCGGACCTGAGCGGAGCGGAGGCAGTGGGAATTGGACTCGTTCAGCTGCGACCTGCGGACCGGAGCGGGGCGGAGCCGCGTGCAGTGTAAAGCCGGGGTTAGGCTGCACCACACATACTATTGTATACAACCCCACCTCCACCACAAAAATCATTTTTTTAGACTAGATTATATTATATTGTTAATGTTGAAAAACTAGGGGTGCACTAAGCTACCTGTCTTAACTGCATATATGCCCATTGAAAATAGGGTTGCCAACTCCTTGATAAATAAATAAGGGACACCTCTCGGCAGGGCTGGTCACCCCATTTAACCCCCCCCCCCACACACACACACACACACACACAAACACCCTGCCTGCCCCTCCTCACTTTGAAATCAACCTGAATTCATTTGGATACGTGTTTTTGAATTATAAAAATATGTATAAACAAATTATTACACAATTAACCATTTATTTTTAGTGCAAATAGAATTGCCAGAAACAAACATATCTTTTGAAAATTATGTATCTTTCTTAAACAGACCTCTGTCCTGCTTAATAACTTAAAACAGAATTATGTATCTTTCTTAAACAGACCTCTGTCCTGCTTAATAACTTAAAACAGAATTATGTATCTTTCTTAAACAGACCTCTGTCCTGCTTAATAACTTAAAACAGAATTATGTATCTTTCTTAAACAGACCTCTGTCCTGCTTAATAACTTAAAACAGAATTATGTATCTTTCTTAAACAGACCTCTGTCCTGCTTAATAACTTAAAACAGTATTAAATAACAAAAAATCAATACGAACATTCTGTAATAGTGCATTTAGTGCAACGTGCAAATAAAGTTTGTAGTAAATTTGTAAACATAAACACATTGTGCCTCAAAGGCCATGGCTTTCCACTTGTAGTAAAAATAAAAAACTTGTAAACTAAACAGTGGAACGTTACATTATGGAGTCAACCTATTTTTTCCATTTGTATTTCTGCTGAGATCGTGCTGCAGCAAGGAGTGCTCTGTTTTTCAGTGCCAAAGAGTAAAACTCTGAGCAAGACATTTCATAATTTAGACTGACAATGAGCTCACTTCTAATTAGTTCAGTAGAACATTTGTTTCGCACATCAGTCCACTTACTTTTCATGAAAGAGAAAATCCTTTCCACAAACCCAGTGGAAGATGGGATGCTGAGGACAAAGGATACAACAGCTGGATGTTGGAGAGGTCAGCTGCCTGAAGAACTTGCATCCACTTCTCTGCTGTTCCCTGGGACTGCCACCTTTCTTTCTCCTGAGGTGAGGTGGTGAGGTGGTCTATCAGGCTGTTTGCAGTCACACATTCCTCATACAGCTCATCCATAGACATGTTTAGCCTGCCAAAAGGTGTTAAAGTTCATTAGTGACACATAGCCTAGGTTATGTAGTGATAAATAAATGGAAAAACGTGTATTGTTTATATTTATAATTTAGCATTGTATTTAAACTACATTTTGAAATGTATTTATTAATTTACCTATATGAACTGTGTTTTTTTAAAGATGGACAAGGTTGTATGTTTGCATAGTGTAAAGTAAATTCACAATTATGTATTTATTTGTACGTGTCAATTGTACACTTTTGTTTATAACTATCAATAATTAAACATGGTTCACCACTACACTGGAAATTATTGAATTTTTACCTGCCAACCAGGTGAAGACTTTCAGTGATCTTCTCCACTTCCTCAAAGGATATTTTTCCAGATGCCAGAGAGAGGGGCTGAAGGTGAAAGAGCCAGTTTTCCTCTGAGAAGTCAAACCACTTCTGGACAGAACTGATGGCAGTTTTTGTGAAGGGCAGGGCGCCCTGGCAGTTTTTTTTTTTACATACCATATCTGCCTCTGGTGTTGCCCGGTGCAGAACAAATTGGTCAAGGGTTCTCCTGGTTTTGTTGTCTTTCACGTTTATATTTATTATACAACATTAGTATGTTACTAGGTCACTAGAAGTCAGTAATCAACTGATAAAAAAACCAAAAACTTTCAGCTTACCTCGTAGGCATGTAACGAGATCTCGTTGTACGAGATCTCGCGATATTAAACTCCCGCGATATCTCTCGTTGAGAGGGAACATTGTCTCGCGAGACGCTAATGCTAGCGCTAGCAGAGCCCCTAGCAAGTCAGCGTCACGGACAGCATGGCTTCGCCGGATGAAGTAAAGTACTCTTGGCTGCAGTTGCTATAGAAGACGCCCCAACTACTGATGGAGGGTCCCGGCGCTGCCGACGCTGCCCCGGATGTCACGCGTAAACACCGGTGTGACCGGTGTTGCCAGATAGAGTCCCACCCACCCAAAGCACTCTTTACCCGCAAAAGTCAGAAGGAAAATCGCGGTGAACCGCCCAATCTGGCAACACTGGTGAGTGACGACGGCTGCTGATGCGGATATTTATGTCAATTTTTGGAAAGTCCTGCGTGAGCGTGAATATCTATATTCTACAAAAAAAACGGCAAAATGAAAGAAAAGTAACGAGGCTATTTTTAAAAAGTAAGGAGTAGAAAGTACCAGTAATTGCGTGAAAATGTAAGAAGTAGAAGTATAAAGTAGGCTGAAAAATAATTACTTTACTAAAGTATAGATAACTAAAATTTGTACTTAAGTAAAGTAACGAAGTATTTATACTTCGTTACTTGACACCTCTGGTTATGTCCCAGTCTCTGTGGAAGGGATCCCATGCACAGCCCTGATTGACACTGGCTCCATGGTAACGCTAGTGAGGCCTGATGTGGTACCAGACTGGACTCGGATCCAACCCACCACAGTGCAGCTGATCACAGTCACAGGGGACATGGCACCTACGAAGGGGAGGAGGACAATGACTGTTAATGTGGGTGGCCGATCTATCACCCACCCTGTGTGGGTAGCAGATGTGCAGGACATGTGCATATTGGGGCTGGACTTTTTAAGGGCTGCGGGGTGCCAGTTGGATTTAGGTGTGGGGACATGGAGTTTTAAGGAGGGCCCTCTCATTCCACTGTTACCCACAGCTCCTGATCACGCTCTTATGGGTCCTGTGGCCCGCTACACGGAACCTCAGGTCGCAGCTGTCAAGCACACCTCCCCTCAGCCCAGCCAGATTGCTGCCACCATGGCCCCCGCACCTGCGAGTCCTATGCCCCCAGTGTGGGTGCCCCAGAAGAACCGAGACTATGTGTGGACTGAACAGTGCCAGGGAGCGTCTGGCCGTCTGCGGCAAACTCTGACTGAGTCCCCAGTCCTCGCTCCTGCAGACCCCTCCCTCCCTTTCATCCTCGAGATGGATGCTAATGGCGTGGGGGCCCGATCCCAGCAGAGTGACTCGGTAATCTGCAGAGGGTTGCAGGTGGTCGGCACAGACAGCTGGAGGCACCAACAGGAACAGGACCCCGATATCCAGCCTATGTTGCAGTGGGTGGAGAGACAACTGAAGCCACCGTGGGAGGAGGTTTCTGGGCTCTCGCGGGCAACTAAAAGGTTGTGGTCCAAGTTTGAGGCTCTGCGTCTGGAAGACGGGGTGCTACAGAGGTCATGGAAGGACCCCTCCACGGGTGAGGAGCGGTGGCAGACTGTAGTCCCAAAAGGCCTGAAAGACGTAGTCCTGCAGGGCGTGCATGGAGCGTCTGGGTCTGGACATTTTGGCGTTACAAAGACTCTACGCCGCCTCCGACAGGGGTTTTACTGGGGCCAGTACAGGAGGGATGTGGAGGACTTCTGCCGCCGTTGTGACTTCTGTACAGCACGGAAGGGGCCGACAGGTCGGTCTCACACCCGCCTACAACAGTTTGTTTTAGGAGCCCCGATGGAGCGAGTGGCCGTGGACATCATGGGCCCCCTACCATGCTCAGACAGCTTAGAGACAGCCCATGCAATTGCCCTGAGGCAACAGGAGCAAGCGGGCATGCGCCAGAAACTGAACTATGATGTAAGAGCGATGGGCCGACACTTTACTCCAGGAGAGCTGGTCTGGGTGCACAACCCTCGTAGGAAGAAGGGACGGTGCCCGAGACTGGTCAGTCAGTGGGTGGGTCCCTGCAGAGTGTTGGAGCGCCTGGGGGAGGTGGTCTACAGAGTGCAGATGCCCCAAAACAGGAGAAGAGTAGCTCTGCACAGGGACAGGTTGGCCCCCTATGCACCGCAGCCCCCAGAAGGCCAATGGTCGGGGTCTCGGGTGTGTCCGCCAACGTCCCCAGAAGTTTTATCACTGCCGTCGAACGAGGTCCCAGCCGCAGAGTCGGGAGCGCTCTGCTGGGAGCTCGCCCACAACAGACGAGGAGGGCCACAAGACGGTTTGATGACGTTTTTTGTTCCCTCGTGGGCGAGGGACTCTGTAGTGGGGGGGTAGTGTAACGACCCTGTGTTTGGTTCTGCTTTGGGTCCAAGTGTTTCTGTGTTCTGTTGAGTTGTTGTGATTCTGTTGACCCCCGCCCTCATGTGTTGGACTGGTCGTGGGGGTAGGGGAGGGGTAGGAGCAGGGAGGAGGGACCGGGAACAGAGAGACGAAGAAGAAGAGTCCGAGAGCGTGTTGTTGTTAGCAGGCAGCTAGCAGTGTGTTCGCTCGCGTGTGTACCGCGTTTTCTGTTGAGGCGTGAGCTGCAGCCTCGGTAATAGCAGCTCGTCCCTGTTTCTGAATAAACCCCGTTTGGCTGGACTCCGTCTGCAGTGTTGGCGTCATTACAATAGAATTAAAACTAAAACAAAAAAGCAAAAAACAACAACAAAATCAAACAATAACCACTGTGACATTTACCTTCACCAATGCAGACACCGAGCTGTGCTTTAATTTCATTTACAAATACCAATTAATTCACCTCCAGTGTAACAAGCATTAAACCAGGACTATTCAACTAAAACCCCCACGGGCCACAATCATCAAAAGCCAATCGCTCATGAGTTATTTATAAGTACTTCTTATCAATAAATATATTTATGTTATGAATAAAACTATTATACTGTATTGTTTTTATTTTTATTTATTTGTTCCCATTGATGGACCACTTGGTTCACCAGCGGGCCAGACTTGGCCCGTGGGCCGCATGTTGAACAGCCCTGCTCCAAACATACCTGCCAACCAACCATATACTAACCTGCTGTTCATCTAATACAGCCATGGAGTGACGTCCGGCTCCCTGTATAACTGACCATTAACATACAGCCTATCAACAGATACAGAAGCCCTGGCTCCTTCAAAAATAAATTTATTTCTGATAGGGAACAAAACACGTCTTCTGTCTAGTATTTCTTTGGGAATTGATCATTAACGCTATATTTTGTTCCCCTCAGTTCTCTGCCCTGTCTGATAACCTGCAATTTTGTTTGTAATGCTCGAATTTAACCACCATTGCTCGTGGACGCGAGTTATCCGACCTTTTAGCTTTGAGCCGGTGAACGCGATCGAAAGTGATGTTTCTTACCGTTTCGCTCGGGAGTTTAAGCTGGTGTTTAATGAAGTCACGGATCGTAACTTCAGCGTCCTTTCTCCCCCACTCTGGTATCCCAGAAAAAACAAGATTATCTCTCATACTTTTGCTCTGTAGATCCAGGATAGACTCTTTAAATTTCCTGTTTTCACCGGACATCCGCGTCACCTGCTCTGTTAAATGTTTCACGTCGCCCCGCAGTGCTTGGTTCTCTGCAGCGAGTGACGTCACCTGGGCTTGACTGAACTCCAAGGATTCTCTGAGTTTTTCGAATTCTTTGTGCAAAACTTCAACTAAAAAAAGTCTAGCATTCAAACTAGGTAGTTTTTTTTATCAATCGATTCCAATATCTCCGTAAAACTCTTCTCTGGGGACCCGGACGCGCCCGGAGAACTCTCTGAACGTGTGCGTTTAGATATCTGTGTGGGCGTGGTGTTGTCTTTTGTCTTACCCATCACAAAACTGTCAAAACACTGGTCCAGAAAATTCTCCAAGTCACTCACCGTCTCCTCATCCAGATTTTTGAATCAACAGGTAGAGGCTAATATGAACAGTATTTTTTAATGTTTAAAAAAATACACATAAATGTTTTAATCAAAACATTAAATGTTGATTTAATTTAATATATTTGGCTTGTTTTACCTGAATTTAATCGCATTTGTTTGCATTTGTTTGGCTTACCTGTCTCCTGCCATGTAAAACGAAGCACAGCTCTTACCTGACCTCAGCCTCAGCCACTCATCACCAGGTGCAAGCAATCCATTTGCACCAAATTGTTGACATCATTTGAGCAACTGTAGGGCAGAGCGTTTACCTACGGGACAAATTGAGGTAGCTGATTGGTCATTTGCTGACACACCTACTGAATTGATTGATAGGTCGGGTGGGGGAAAAAAGGCGCGAGCTGGCAGCTGTGCGGGGTTCTGTGTTTATATGTTAATAAAATTTTCTAAAAAATAAAAGAAAAACAGGGAGCGCTGGTCCTTCAGCCCACACATCAGACCAGCCCACCAGGAAATCTGTAGAACCTCCTGCAGCCATGCTGGACCCGAGTTTAATTTGCTCGTGACAAATTTATACATTTCCTCTTCATTTCAGTCATGGATTCAACGGAGGAGGAAGAGATCACTGCCTTTTGGCAAAAAAAAAAAAAGAAAAGAAAAGGCCAGAGCAGGGGTGAAGAAGGGGAATTTAATACATTTGTGTCGCATATAAAACAGTCCGGCGCCGGGCAGTTTATTATGCGACAACGCGCTTGCGTTCACTGTCGTAAAATTTGAGCTTTACGCTCACATGCCCTGCGGGGCTACGCTTGTGCCTCTGCGTACGAACGGCGTAGAGTGGTGTACGGCCATACGCAGAGCTTTGCAAGGACCTTTACTTGACGGCTGCAGTCCAGCCTCCACCGCCTCCAGCTGATAAAGCCCAGACTCCACCTGCTGCTACAGATCTGGTTTCTAGGTCATCTGTTCCTGGCTCTTTGGCTCCTGGTCCTGGCTCTTCGGCTCCTGTTCTGCTCAAGGTCCATACTCCTGGCTCGCTCAAGGTCCACGCTCCTGGCTCTCTCAAGTTCCACGCTCCTGGCTCGCTCGAGGTCCACGTTCCTGGTTCATCCGCCGAAGTTCCTGACTCTACCGCCGAAGATCCCGACTCTACCGCCGAAGTTCCCGAGGGTCCCCGGTTCGCCGACATCTCAATGTCCACAGAGGGTTCCAGGTTCGCCGACGTCTCAACCTCCACAGAAGGTTCCCGGTTCACCGACGTCTCGACTTCCACATAGGGTTCTCGGTTCGCCAATGTCTCGACATCTCCTCTGGTGTTTTCTACATCTCTAGAGGCCCCTCCACGTTTCATACTGCCTGCAGCCCCCGAGGTGGATCCCGCGCCGCATGCAACAGCTCTTCAGCTTCCCTCGTCACCTGCTGCAGAGGCTCCACCGTCCTCCTCGTCACCTGCTACAGAGGCTCCACCGTCCTCCTCATCTCCAGCTGCAGAGGTTCCACCGTCCTCCTCATTACCTGTTGCAGAGGCTCCACCGTCCTCCTTGTCGCCTGCTGCAGAGGCTCCACCATCCTCCTCGTCACCTGTTGCAGAGGCTCCACTGTCCTCCTCGTTGCCTGCTACAGAGGCTCCACCATCCTCCTCGTCACCTGCTGCAGAGGCTCTACAGTCCTCCTCGTCGCCTGCTGCAGAGGCTTTACCATCCTCCTCGTCGCCAGCTGCAGAGGCTCTTTAGCTCTTCTCGTCATCAACTACAGAGGCTTCTCAGCTCTTCTCGTCGCCAGCTGCAGAGGCTCCTCAGCTCTTCTCGTCGCCAGCTGCAGAGGCTCCTCAGCTCTTCTCATCACCAGCTGCAGTTCCCCAGGCCCCCATTGTCACTAGCTGCAGTCCCCCAAGCCCCCGTGTCATCAGCTGCAGTTCCCTGTGTTACATGGCCATCAGCTGAAGAAAGGTTCCCCTCATTCCATCCTGTGTCCGAGTCTGTCATGGACTCTCAGGGTGACTGTAGTTGTTGGTCACCCTCTGGACCTGTTACATTGTGATGGACGGCCTCCCGGCCGCCCACCTGAACTGGCCCTTCGTGTCAGACGGCCTCCCGACCGCCCACCTGTATTTTGTGTTTTTGTTTTCTTTTTCTCAGGTTTAGTTTGTGTTTAGTTTTTATCCCAGACTCTGTCCCTGTCGGTTTTTGTTTTCTTGTCCTTGTGTTTTCTTGTGCCCACCATCCTTGCAGTTCCTCCCTCTACCCACCCTAGCTCTTTGGGGGGATTTTTTGGGGGATGCCAGGGGGTATCCTTGGGGGGAGAGTACTGTAGGGATGGCACCCTCTGTTGGTCAGTCCCCATCTCTACACCTTCTGGTTTCCTTGTCTACGTGTCTAGGTGCTTGTGATTTAGTTTAATTACTGTGTGGGTGTATATAAGTCTGCGTCCTTATGTCGTTTATTGTTGGGTCATCGTCTGTGATTATCGTGTCTTTGTCTGCTCCTCATGAATTTCCCCACGTTCTGTGAGTAACGCTGCCTTGTCAGCATTTTGGTTTTGTGTTCATTAGTTTTATTATTTTGCTCCTTGCGCCTCCGAGTCCTGCTTGCACATTGGGTTCGTTCCTGCCTCCTGAGTAATTTATGACACAGGCGCTCGCCAACGTGCCCCATCTCTAGGCCCTGCTCCAGAGTGGGGCCCCGATGACCCACGTCTGGGTGAGGAAACACTGTTTACATCCATCTTTTTAATCAAATTCAGTCTCTGGGCTGCATTTATCATCAGTTTAGCCTGGTTAAAATCAGACCCTTGTCCTTCACTTCGCTTCGTACTAGAGTCTGGATTTTCTCCACTGAGAAACGATTCTTGCTGGAGGCGTGGCCTCTGCTGAGGAACAAAACCATTGAATCTTAAAAAATTTTTGAACAGGGAAAGCATTCTCCTCCCTCCCCCTCAGAGCTCTGCCGAACTTGACATCTGCTCCGCCTCCTGCTGCAGTTTCTCTCGCTGCCTGCGTATTCTGTGTTTATATGTTAATAAAACGTTTGAAAAAAATTTAATAAAACCATGTAGCGCTGGTCCAGCACACCAGAAGACCAGAAAATATGCAGGGACTCGGGTAGCAACGTAAATCCCTAGTTTTTTTCTCTTGTGACAACCTCAGTCATTTCCTTATTCTTTGCACTCAGCGGAGAGAGAGAGGAGGAGGAGGAAGGAGGGAGCAATCACTTGGCAAAAAAACAAAATAAAACTCCAGATAAGGGATTAAGAAGGGGAATTTAACACATTTGTGTCACATATAAAACAGTCCTGCATCGCTTTGAATGAGAACATGCGGCTGCTCGCTGGCTCTGGCTGCGCGCTGGGACAGGTGGCACTCAGCGGAGAGGAGGAGGAGGAGGAGGAGGGAGAAGGGATCACTTGACTTTTGGCCAAAAAAACAAAAGAAAACTCCAGATAAGGGATTAAGAAGGGGAAATTAATACATTTGTGTCACATATAAAACAGTCCTGCATCGCTTTGCATCGCTTTGAATGAGAACATGTGGCTACTCGCTGGCTGCGCTGGGACAGGTGGGGGCGTGGGTTAGGGGCCAAAAACTCCGCCTTCTGTTCTCTGATTGGTCCGGTCAAAAATCAGCCGGAGAAATAGTTGTCTATGGGAGAAGTCCCAGACTGAGCAGTGAAGGGAAATGAGAATTAAGCGGAGCTGCGTAGGAATGGCGAGGGCCATGTTATCATCAGTTATAAAATTTGACTACTCAAATCACAAGGAATATACTTTTAAATAATATCCATTTACTTTGTATGTAACTTTTTAGATGTACATATATCTACTACTTTATTGAAACCACTGTGCAACTATATAGTTATCCTTGGCATTGAGTTTGGACTTAGGAAGATTGTTTTGCCACTGCAGTTGTTTTACGGCTTGTCATGTGATGAAACTGCTTCAAATTTTAACTGTTGTGTAATTTGATTATTGAATCACATGATATGATTCAATTTAACAGTTGTATAATTTGATTGTTGAATCACATGAAGTAAGGCCACTGAATTTATTATTTCTTTATGTAGCTTTGAAAATTTGTAAAAATGGATACTTTCATTCAAAAGCAAACAAAGTTGCAGTATGTAAATTTTATAAAAAAATATTTTATAATAAAAAGTTTATTTTATTTTATTTGAGGTGTTAATCTTGACTTGGTCTCACCCTCCCTCAGTTTTGGTCTCGACTTGGTCTCGGACGATAAATGTCTTGGTTTTGTCTCGTTCTCTGTACACTTTGGTCTTGGTCTTGACTTGGTCTTGGGTTAGGTGGTCTTGAACACAACATTAGTGGCAAGACAAATCAGGCATGGCCTAGTGAGCAACAAATGGTGAGCGGTACTTTTTACATGTATGAGCAGTAGGGCTATGCATTTTGAAGTCATTGAGTCAGTAAATTCCTCAAGCTTTATAAATACCCTTTGAAGTTTATTCTCAATTAGAGAACTTGCTAAACAGATAAGGGGTGCTTGCTGGACCAACTGAGTGGGGACCTGCAGAGAGGTGCAGACAGAGCTGATGAGCAGTGATAAGGGGGTGCAAGAATACCTGAGTAGCAATGGGTGCAAACAATTTGTCAACCTGCCATTCTCATCGCATATGAGGCAGTTGGAGTGACTGATAGGTCTGACCGTTGTGTAGTCACCCCCAGGGCCTCTCTACCATCATGGACAAGGTGCATCCCGGACTCAATGTTGTTATAGGTTAACCCAGACAAGCTCACCCACAAGGTCTTAATCACATTCATGTCAAAGGTCTCAGCTATTGTGAATGCTTGTGCACTGGTTCTTGTATCCACAGACCCCACTTTCATCCTAACACAAGCAACACTTCTCACATAGAAGATAGCACACTTTCTCCTCCCAAAGGATCTTTGATGATATGGATCTATTTAGCAAGCAATGGAGACAGGTGCAATATCTTGCCAATGCTTTTTGGCATTGCTGGAGGAAAGAATACCGTCCTTACAGAAACGTAGAAGATGGAACAAGGCAGGCAGCAATCTTCAGGAGTGTGATGTGATTTTGAAGGACCATCAGACCAAGACAATTGACAGGCCCATGGGCTTCGTAGTCAAAACATTTGCCAGATCTGATGGTAGGGTCAGGAGGGTGGAAGTCAAGACAATTAAAGTTGGTTCATGTAAGACCTTTCTACGACAGGTCTCAGAGATTGTCCTACCCCTGTCCTTGACATTGGACCTAATTATTGTTTTAGTTGTTTTCTGCATTCTGTTCTTAATGGTGGCATCTTTCAGATGTCAGGTGGGAAGTGTTTGACCTGGGGAAACCAGAGACTTTTAGTTCAAATTGCAACCACTAGATGGTGCCAATTTGGTACAAACCACATGCTTACCTTAAAACTCCATAGTCTGCCATCTTGTTTTTCTATTCATTGTGAGCACATTATGGAACTTAGCAGTCAGATATTTTAGACTCATTTTTTTGAGGGAATCAGTTATTGGAGCATTGTAACCACTTTTATTGTCTGTCCAACAGATCTCACTTGTAAATTAGTCTTCGAGAATCAATGTGACAATCTGTTTAAATAAAGGTTGAATGAATTAATTGTCAGTGAATGCTGTATTTTTGAACATTTAACTTTGTGTTAATATATTTTGTGTGGATGTTGCACTAGGTTGTATTTTTTTTACTCTCTTCATTTGTGTTATTTGCTTTGCTAACAGCTTGCTAGCTGTATTGGTATCCAGATTTGTTACATTTGTTAAATGAGTTTAATGTGTATAATGATGTAAATATGTACTTTAAGATGGTTTAGCACAGTAATTGTTTACATATATATACAGTATATATATTTTCAGTTTTACCCTACTCTCTTGCTGTCAGTGCTAATCAGTAGTGGACAATAAAGCCTTCTGACATTGACTATACTGTGTGGAAGGAGTCATCTGTCTGTCTAGCTAAATAAATGAGACTCTTTGAAGAGCAGGTGTACTGCTGGCTTGTTTAGCCTTAAAAATGTGGATGACATCACAAGATTCTGCCTGGTTGAATAAGGCCCTGTTTACACGGACACGGTGGGGGAAAACTGAGGTTTTGCGTATGTTAATTAGAGGAAAAAGATTTGTGTTGACACGAGCGAATTCTGTGGATATGAGCCCCCCCGCCCTCATGAATTCACTGTAGTTACCATGCTGGGCCATTAGATGGCGCTGTGAATTTTTGAACCTTCACTAATGCGCATGCGTGCTACCTCGTCTGTTTTCCTCTGGGGCTAAAAGTTAAGCTAACAACAAGTTGTTGTCAACAAGTTAACAACAAGTTAAAGCTGGAATTTGGATAAGAGTCGACAGATTTGACACCAAGCGGGACCCGCTTCATCTAACAAGCTGCACACCAGTCGCTGAGTGGACCAGAACCGAGTGACGATGTCGGACTTTAGTCCGTGTAAATCAGATGAGTTACAGCAGGTAAACAAAGTTCTTAATAATTTTTCCTTGTGTTTACTTCGATCACAGAACAACCAACTGAGGTTTTATTTTTATTTCCTGCGAGGTCGATAAGCTGTCCTTCCAACAAACGGACCGGTTCGGATGTGGGTCCAGTGTCCACCAGGATGAAAACAGCAGAGTCCAGTTCATAAAAGTTTGGTTAACATGTTTTTAAAAGTGTTCAATTTAATTATCAGTGTTTGTGTCATACAGTTTGTGGTGTTGAATAAATTAATTAATTAAAAATCAACCTGGTGTCTTCATTTTCAACATGCAGCATGTTGGGCATTGTTTAAATAACGTAACAGTCCAGATAGCTTCATTTAGCTCAGATGAATTTATATATCTACCACGCTAACATAAATACAGTTTATTATTGTTAAACTGTTATTATAGCACATTTAGTATGTTATAGTGCAGCTTGACGTGTGTAATATCTGCCTGCCTCGTTCAATAAACAGCAACATAAGAACTGGATCCAGCTGTGTCTCTTCCAACACAGATGCAGGTAATTCGGGTGTAGATTAATTAAATATGAGACTCAAATATTCCATCAGCTGTAGTTCAGAAAGTGGTGCGTGTCCAGTCCACCGCCATTGTTAGAAATGCCGGCTGTCCGTGCGTGCGTGCTGCGCGCATGTAGGTCAAACAAAAGCTCAGCGGGAGATGTTTATGTTATCAACGGGGGTCAGCAAAAAACCTCCACTGTGAGAGGTGGGTCCAGAAACCATCGGTTTCAAAGAGGGGGGCCACTGGACTTGTGTAAATGATCAGTAGAAACGCAGAGAGAAAGAAGCGGTTTCACTCAAAATACACGCCATGTAAACGGTCCCTCTGTTTTGTTTGGTGTTAGATATCATGAAGGAGTGTGTGAGTGTCTTGTAAATGATAAGTAGAACCACAGAGAGAAAGGAGCGGCTTCACTCAAAATAGGCACCGTGTAAACGACCCCTAAACCATGATACATTAAGTGGAGGTGAACTTGTGCAACAAATAATAGTGCAAATAGTCGAAGAGGTCAATGTCTGCCAAGTCCAAGAGTACACGACCACAGATGACGTGACATCACGAGTATCAGCATGGCCACACTGATGGGAGCTCCACTTCAACTCAATCTTTTTTTTTGGTTCCTGTTGTTTTTGTTTTGATCCTTTTTTGCGCTTACACTGCATACCCACGCTATAGGTATGACCGCAACACAGTTGTGAAGTTTTGTGTGTCATTGTCTTGCCATTATGCCATCCTGCCATTGTGGTTTAATTCCCAGCCCCCATCCAACCTCAGGCTCAGGCTCCAGCCTGTCATGGTGGCCATCTCCATGTTGCTCCATCTGCCTGCACGGACCAAACTCTATGGACCTGTTCGGCTCCACGGGGAAAGCCTTGGATGTTCTCTGCCTGGTGGACCTGGTTCTGGAGGACAGTCTGTGAGGGCAGCTGCTGTGGTCGTTATTACCATCAAGCTACTAGCAGGACCTGCTAATGGTGCTAACACTGCTAACGCTGCTAATGCTGCTAACGCTACTAACGTTGCTAACGCTACTAACGCTGCTCACACTGCTAATTCTGCTAACACTGATAACACTGCTAACGCTGCTAGTGGGGTCCTCCATCTGCACACATGGACTGAACTCTACGGACCCGTTCAGTTCTACGGGGAAACCTTGGCTGTTCTCTGTCTGCTAGACCCGTTTCTGGACTGCAGTCTGTAAGAGCAGCTGCTGTGGTCATTATTACCACTAAGCTGCTGACTGGACCTGCTAATAAGACCTGCTAATGCTGCTAACGAGATCCTCCATCTGCCTGCGCAGCAATAGGGACCCATTTGGTTCCGCAGGAACCTTGGATGTTCTCTCTGCTAGACCTGGTTCTGGACAGCGGTTTGTGAGGGCAGCTGCTACGGTCCTTATTACCATCAAGCTGCTGACCGGACCAGCTAAAAAGACATGCTAAGCTGATGACAAGACCATGCCGCTAACAGAACAGAACTATGATGATGACAGAACCTCACAGCTAACCGAATCACAAATCACACTGTAGATGTATTTCTTTTTCAACTTTGATGCCTTGTTGTTGTTTTTTTTTTTGCATTTTAGTAGTATTTTTTAGTATTTTAGTAGTATTTTTCATTATGTTTTTAGTATTTTTGCTGCATGCTTTGGTATTTCTTGTTGTTGTTGTTTTGGTGAGTCAAGAGACGGTTCTTCTTGTCCTAATCATTTCATTGCACTGTTGAACTTGTGTTGATTTTGCACATGATAAATAAACCTAACCTAACTTGAACCAGATCATTCACAACCACAGTTGTCCATAGATATGCGCAATAGAAATACAAATAAATAAGAGTAATGTATAAGTCAGAAGCATACTAGAACTGCAAACATAAGACAAAAAGGTTTCCTGCTAACCCTTTCAAGGGATTTTCAAGCTTTTTTCCTTTTTTTCTCTTTCACTCTTTTCACCTTTGAAAAAAAGTTGTGAACAAGATTTTCATTTTTGTACAAAACAACTGTTTGGATCTAAACTTATCACAAATACACAAATCAAGAAAAATCATCAAAAACATCAATGCCAAGGGTATTTTTTTCTTCTGTTTACCACTTCAACAACAAACACATTAGAGAAACACCTAAAGGAATATTGTTTCTGTTTTCTGTGTTTTCAGGGTTTGTATGCTGTTGGAAATTTTCGATCTAGTGATGAGACCAGCAGCAAGCATCCTTCCCTCGTGCATCACCCACCCTGCCCATTGCCCCATGTAACTCAGGAGGCCATCCTGCACCACCTGCAGATGAAAGCATGCATGGCCCCTGAGCCCGGCATACCCACCTCCCATTCTGAAGGACTCCTCCATCGAGGTCTTCAGCAACAGAGGCCTGAAGACAGCCTAAAACGCTCTGGTGCCAACGTGGAAGTGAATTCCTCTCGTAGCCCTCCAAGTAAGGATGCCATAATGACTTTTAGCCACACTCTTCCCAGGGTTCACACTCCTCAGGCCATAGCAGCATATGAGGAAGCTGCCAGGCGCCATGCTGCCACTCTGCATCATGCCTCCATGGACTCCAGCCGCTCCAAACAACTTCTCTCTCAGTGGAAAAGCAAGAACAACAGTCACAAGTGCTCCATGAATGTCCCAGATTCCATCTCCTCCTCTGTAGATTCATCATCGGGCCAGTCCTCGCAGCACCCCCATCATGGTAGCATGGAACTCCGATCCAGCTCTGAACCATCAGCTGGTGGTCTTAATGGGGTCCTTGATAGTCATGCATACTTGTCCAGGCTGCCCACAGGTTCTAGTACCACCTTGCCTAACAACTGTAGTGGCATCACTGGAGGGGCCAGGATATCCATGCAGCCTAGACCAGGGTCTTCACAGCTTGTCCACATACCAGAAGAGGCCCATGAACTTTACATTTCCCAAAGAAATATGGAGGTAGGAGGAAATGAGGTAATGTCACCAGGAAATAGCACCATTCAGGCTAACTGGCAAAAAGCAGCTGAGAGGACTGCAGCTTACAGAACTAATGAAAACATGCAGAACAACCAGCCACGAATCATGCAAGTTATTGCCATGTCCAAGCAGCAGGGGCTTCTCCAAACCCACTCCAAAAGCTTAGATGAAAGCAACATGGGCTGCAATACTAACAGTAATTGCCAGAGTGCTGCTAGATGCAGGGCATTAACTGATCAAGACCCTTCCATCACCACGGGGCCCAGCTCACTGGGCAGCACCACAGGCAGCATTTCAGGAAGCACCGGAGCAATTGTCAGAATAGAGGCACACCCTGAAAACAACAGACCAATAATTCAAGCTCCATCTACTGATGGAAGTGGATCGTGGAGGTGGAGGTCCCTGGATTATGGCACTGGAGTTAGCGGAAGCACAGGAACTAGTTGTGTTGGATCAGGTGCAGGGCCTGGGAGTGTGAGGCAGTCCTTTGAGCACACTGACCTAAACCTGGACACGGAAAGCTCTGACTCAAGACATGGGTCAATTGACAGA
The DNA here is from genome assembly GCA_038048925.1 of Garcialebias charrua. Taxonomy (NCBI): domain Eukaryota; kingdom Metazoa; phylum Chordata; class Actinopteri; order Cyprinodontiformes; family Rivulidae; genus Garcialebias; species Garcialebias charrua. The sequence goes on from JBBPBX010004740.1 coordinate 19,384, forward strand.
AAACACAGCAATCACATTGTTACCACAACTTCCACTGTTGGTACTTCACCCATCGTCACTGTTCACACCCAGAATATAACTCCGTCAGAGCAGAGGCTTCACCCCCAGGGCTTCTCCACCATCAGGGTCACTCCAGGAGATGGTAGTGTTTCAGGAGCAGATGGAGGTGGTGCAGATTCTGCCTCGGAGGCACCTTCGGTTGCTTCCAGTCGTGAGTCAACGCTGCGACGAAAAAGCAACATGATTCTGATCCCGGAACGAGCCAACAGTCCCGACAATGCCAGGAACATTTTCTACAAGGGAACGTCCATGTCTCCTGCTTTTAAAGACTGAAACACAATGAGACCATACGATGTAGCAGACGAGGTGGAACCAGGCAGTTCTCACGAACCATCAAATTATAGCGATTTAAAAGCAAAGTTTTGATGTAGCATGATTTTTGTACATGTTTACACTAAAGCACAACCGTTTACATGTTGTAGAGATCACTGTGTACTCTGTGCTCACTCCTAAGAGAACCTGATGTAATGTGCCCGCTGTTTTTGAGAACAGAGTCACCTTTTCTATTGAGTGAAGTGTTTTGGATTAAAGAAAAGTGCAGTTGCATTTAAACTGAACAGAGCAACTTATCATGACATAGCTGTGAAACCAACGTTTACTTCCCAGTTTTGTACATAATGTGTGTCGGGAGACAGTGCTACACCAGCTAATACTGTTTATGTTATATAAACTTATATAATCTGAATAGTAAAAAAAAAATCATTTTTCAAAGAGGTACTACCGGTACTATTACAATAGGTTGTCAGAGATGTTTTTCTGTAACACGTCTCCAAAAAGAGACTTTTCGAACCTTAAGTGTGCTTAGCCATTATCCTGTAGCTACAAAGTCAAATTAGCTATAAGTTGCACTGAAATAAGCATTTATATCCAGTTTATATATCTATTTTTGACATCCACGTCAATCAGTTCATGCAGCACAAAAAGTTCTCTTTATACTCGAAATGTATTTCATTTGGTTTGTTTTAACTGAATCTGAGAAATTGTCACTTTAAAAACAGTTCATTTGAAATTTCTAAGAAACACTTTCACATTTTGTGTGCCAACAACAACAGAGTTCGAGTAAGTTTTAGTTTAAAGAGGTAGTGTGGCCATTTTGAACTGATGTTTTGGTAGGACTGACGAGCTTGTTCTTATCTTGACGTAACCGTCAGTTTTGTACAAGCTTATTACTTGGGCAAAATATAAATCTAATTCCTGCAGAAAGGGACCCTGGTGAGAGAGGAAGTGTTACAGGAAGCTGCTGCTGCCGTTATAATCATCATAATTCAATGGAAAAGTGAAATGAACAGAGATGAGGCGGGCATTTTAAATAATTTCATGACTCCATGTTACTCCTGGCTCTAATTGGACTGGCTTGTCAGTCCTGTCACACCCAAACTCTGTTTGCTCAAAGAACTACTGATAAGCTGTTAAAGTCAGGTCATTTTTGTTCTGTCAGATGGTGATCAGAAGTTTACTTTGCTGTTGCATCACAGAGGAAGGAGACACCTTCATCCAGGCGAATTGAGTGTCATTATTTTATTTTATTATTTTTTTCTTTAAAAAAATTATTTTAAAACAAACCTCCCTTTAACAAAATATGCTGTGAAAGAATTATCTAATTTTAAAACTCGCCACCTTAGCACAGATGTGGGCAATGTATGGCTCGATGGTCAAAAGTGGCCCTTGGACAATCTCCATCCAGCCACAAAATTCTTAATTGAAATTAAATAAATGTATCAATCCGCATTTTATCAATAAAACTTAGGCAGTTTAAATCAACCATCTTGGACAAACACATCAAAATCCTCCAGCTTGATTGTATAAAGTCATGACTGCATATCTAAACTGAACTTAAAGACTCAAAATAGCAAACATAAAACATTTTTGTGCATATTTAGGCCAATACAGTATACATGTACTGTATTGTCAAAAGTGTCAGTTTACAGAAAGTATGTTTTATATTCCTAAATACAGGTTATACCCGACTTACGACGTCATTGACATACGAGGTTCCGGACTTACGAGCTGACTAACGAACAGTAAAGTTGTACAGAAAATACAGCACTGGTATGTGTTTTTAGATGAAAGTGTGTTAGCTAACAGTTTGTAAACAAAGTTCTGAGCATGTTTATGAACCAGTATGTACGTTTGTGTTGAAAAACGGGTGTTCGGCGCAGCGCTAGCATACATTTTCCGACTTACGACCAAAAATCCGGACTTACGAGCGACACGTGTTTCGGGTTCCGACATACAAATTTTTGTCTTACGAGCGACTCGTAGGAACGGAACTCGCTCGTAAATCGGGGACAACCTGTAATAGTGGGCAGACACATTGATCAAACATGTTAACCATGCTACAACAAGAAAAAGGCTGATAAAAGTCTCCCTGATTATTTGTCTTAAACATTGATTTTTCCAGTTCTTGAAGCTGCCCTTAGTTTGCTTTATTTGTCATGATTTAGTCAAATGCTAACATTTCTGCTCCTATCAGAAGTCTTTTCAATTTTTTTAGACAAGCTTCATGTTCACTTTTAAAAACAACTTACTGAAGTAACATTCGTAAAAGTACAATAAAACAAAGCGTTTTGAAGAAAAATGAAAGTTTAAGCAATAGCTATGCACATAGGCGTCGTAACCGTTATATGTGAAGGAGACATGTCCCCCCACATTAAAAAAAACTTTCATTTGGACCATCCCCCTTTACTATGACACATTAGTTCAGTGGGTGCAGTTTCTCTTTGTGAACAAATCCATTCCACTTAATTAATGGGAGAATACTCAAACCAGTAAAAGTCCACTCCAGGTTTTCCTGGTTACCAACAACCCTCCAGCAGCAGCCAGTTTTTCTCCTCTGCATCTCCTGCCTTGGCAGGAGTTCACAGGTGGAGGAGGTGGAGGCACCTCCGTGTTGCTCGCTTGCCTGCTCATTTGTTGACCAGGGGGGTTAGGATCATAAACATATATTCATGCTAGTGGGATGCTTGAGAGAAGTGCAGCGCTATGTCTGTAGCATCTTAGCTTAGCAGTATCTGTGGCGCTGTAAGACGTTGCAGGTGTAAGAGACGCTGTGTTGAGGTGCATTAAAGTTGAATATCTTTAAAACCCACAGCTGAATTCACACAAACTTGGTGAGAAACATGCTTTAAATGTGTGGAATCAAAGTAAAGAAATCTAAGTGAAATGCTTTTTGCACACTAGTAAACATACTATCAGTTTGTCCCACTCCCGCACATTACAGATACTTCTGATGCCAGTGAATATGCAGACGATATATTAAAATAAAAAAATAAATTTTTGCATTTCTGCCTTTCAGCTAAAACAAGAATAATCTTTTTTTTTTTTAAATAAGTAAATTGGTGTCAAATGAAATCAGAAGTGGCAGAGAAGTAGGTGAGAATAAGGCAGGCCATGTACATGGCTTGTGGTGTGATGTGCAGTAGGTGTGTCAGATGAGATTCAGGGACCCTGAGACCCTTCTGGTTTGAAATGGTGATGGATGATTAACAAACGAGGACAGACAGGAGGATTTGAGGACTCTAACGTTTGCAGAGGACACTCATCTGTGATGCTGAAGAGCAGGTGGAAGAGAGTCCAGAGAGGTGCTTCTTATCTTAAAAGAAATGCACAAAATAAAACATTTCTTTAGTTTCTGGGAAGTACTGGGTTATTTTTATACATACAAATTACTTTGTGCGTGTAACATTTAAGGACAGTTTAAACCCTGGTTGGTAGCATGGATAAAGACAGTCTGTGGGTTTTGATTGACATCAAGGTGATTCATACTGACTACTGAAAAGTGACAGACAAAAAGGTTAAATCATGTCAACTGGACAGTATATTTTAATTGACAGAACATCACTTTAAAAAAATCCTTATCTTTTTAGCACGTTTTCTAGAGACTGCCGCTTTCAAACGAACAGATTATTTCTTTAAACTGACTTGTTTCTGAATGAAGTAAATGACTCCTACAGCAGCTAAATGTAGTCATCAAATACTTTTTGGTGCCAAATTTGTTTTCTAAACGAAACAAACAAACAAAAAAACACATTTGTGTTGACGATAATCACATCTCTTCCAAAAGTGTCAAAAATAGTTATATATTTATTCATAAAAAAAATTGTATTGTTCCTTTAAATTGCGGTTTCTCACTGTGCTAATTAATAACTTTATTCTAACCTACATTTACAGCTGGTTGTGTAGCATTTTTAAACTAACGACAATTTTCTTCTGAACTTATTTGTAAAATAAAAAATGGAATCAACACAAAAGAAGCAAAACATGCAACTTGTTTTTCTGAGGCTTTACCAAATGTACTGTTACATTTAGTTCTTTATGTAGCTAATGTCATCAAATAACTATAATTTGGAGATTTTAAATTATCTACCCATGTGTGAGCTGTGGCAGCAGAAAAAGTACATCTTGACAGAATTGACTGACTTTTCATAGCAAAACAAAATTAACACAATGTGTATTTATTTGTACAGCAATACTATGTTGAATTCTTAGTGATTATTTTGTAAACCCAGAAACAGAAGCATGATTTTATATTATGTAGCACAAGATTTGTGACGTGCTTTTATTGAAATTTACAATTTGGTATCTTTCTGTTGTTTCACAACGAGTGTCAAATGACAATCTTTGTATCTATGTACTGTTTCCTCATGGTTTCCAATAATTTTATATATTTGAAATGTGTACATGTTAAGAAATATTATTAAAAATAGCTGTTATGAGTAATGAATGCGCCAGAAAGAAGAAATATACAATATTTTCTAAGTAATCAATGATGAAAAATATTTTATTTCAGTTTTGTCAGTTTATTGTTGTCAATAAAGTCCATGGATTGACTTTAAAATTTCATAAAAAAACATTTTGTTTATTCTGAAAAGCCAAGAAGAGTTAGTCACTCTTAGCCCATCTGCAGTTTAACTCGGTTGTTCTTGTTGATGATGATTTTGTTCTTTTGAAATTCCTGTCAGAAACTAACTTCACACATGTCTGAAGCCCGTCCCTCACTGTGCTGTCAATGTTGGACATTAGTTGGACACTTTATGGTAAACAGCATCCCAAAATGTCTTGAAACACCCGCGGGATCCTGTTTCTTTTCGTGAGTTGCAGATATTTAAAATCTGAACATGTTAAAAAGAATTGTGCAACTAATTTCGTCTCAGAGATTTTGTGGGCGTCCTCCAACACTTCTCAGGTTCGTCCTGATGCTTGCTAGAAAAATCTAATAAGATTGAGTCAGGTGCTCTGGACGGATTCTTCTTGTTGAAACCTTTCGTCTTTTATCCAAAAGACTTCTTCAGTCTGAAACTCGGCAAGAAAACTCAGTTTTATCAACAGCTCCTTGTCATAATGGACCAACCAGTTTGCTGATAGGGCTGTAAATCACCAGCTTTACCACAATATAATATTATGTTGATTTGTTTGTATGACAATACAAATTTTCTCAATATCACAAAGTCTGTCACAATACAGTTTCGATTCCATTCGATTCACAAGTCTGCGATCGATATATTGCAATATCAAATGCCATCTCATTTACATATACATACATTTACAAAAACAATTCAAATATGAATTTACCATTTTATTTCTGTTATTACAGGCACCAGGCATTTCAATGTTTGTTTCTTATTTAATGAAAAATAAAAAATAAATGACCTGTTCAGTATGGTTTCACATTTCTCATGTTTAAGTGCATTTTTTAAACCAGTTAATTTAAAACTGCCCTGATTACCTTTCACTTATAAAGAAACAAAAATAGATATTGAGCTTACATAACATGGCTATCAATGCCGTGTCTCTTCTTCTAGTGAACGGACAAATTTGTTGTTTCCTGAGTATTTGAACTCACACTGGCACCTGTTGCATACGACATGAGTTTTGTCTGTTGAGTCGTCCTTCTGTTGGATCCAAAATATTTCCACAGTGTTGATTTAAATCCAACAAGAGAGTGAATTTCATTATCTGTTTTCTGCCTCGTCTGCCTTGTTGCTGAGGCAGCCGCAGAGCGCAGCCGCGCATGGAAATGTTGACACAGCCTTGGGAATTTCAAAATAAACGCGTATTTTAAAGATTACGATATGAATCGATGTTTTAGCTTTGCCACAATATAATTTAATCATTAATCATTTAATCGATATATAGATTTAAATCGATGTATTGTTACACACCTAATTGCTGCTGACAGCCAGAACCAGCTGTTACATGCAAAAAGAGGGCCATCAGCCTAACAATAGATCGTTAGAGCCTTAAAGCTGGGGTATGTAAGATTGTAATGTAGTCTGTAACTTTTCAAACAATATATTTTTAACATATTTCTTCACTCTGTCACTATCTACTGACAAACTGATGTTAGACAAAGTAATCTCTGAAAAAAACTATAGTCCCCTTGCTTCTCTATCAGCATTTATAAAAACACTAAAAACACAGAGTGACCAGGACAATGACAGCCAATAAAAACAGAGTTTGTAACCAGCCAATTAAAAACAGAGCTTGAATTTGAATCAGCCAATAAAAACAGAGCTTGAATTTGAATCTCAGCAGAGCCTCCCCCTCAGAGCCATATATGGCTCTGAGGGGGAGGGATCAGAATGCTTTGCCTGTTGAAAATTTTTCTAAGTTCTGCACTCTACAGAAAGTTACACATAGCACCTTTAACAATGTCATTGTGGACCAATTGAGAGAGAAGTTAAGGAGGCCATCTTTGTGAGGAGAAACAGTCCATCTTTAAACTGGACCTCCATGTCCAACTGTCCCCCTCTTACAATGCTGTTATTGCTAGTATCACTCAGCTCTCTGTGAATAGCAAACAACCATCAGAGTGCTAACGATCCATCGTTAGGCTGATGGTCCTCCTTGATCATGTGAGCAGCTAGTTTTGGATGTCAGCAACAAACTGGTTGATCCACTATGAGAAGGTGCTATTTATAAGACTGAGTTTGTTGCAGCTCCTCAGACTGAAGAAGTCTTTTGGATTCCGCAAACTGAAGAAGTCTTTTGGATAAAAGATGAAATGATGCAACAAAGAAGGATCCGTCCAGAGGGCCTGACTCAACCTGATTGGACTTTTTTTCATGTTTGTCTCAAAACCATGCCAAGGACGAGAGAGCTGTGTTTGTGCATGTGAACATGTCCTTTGTGTCGTCTGACAGAAAACATGTCCAGCTCTTCATTTCTAAAGTCTTCTCCATTGGAAGGAATAATAGTGGTGCTTCAAGATACTAACTTCTGTACTTGTACTCATAAAAACACAACGATACTTCAAAACAGTACCACTTGTATGCTTGGTGACATCATTTCGTCATTGACTTAGCAAGAAACCAAGGACAACAAATAAAAAAAAGTCCCTAGTTTGTAGATGTTTAAAGATAAACAGGGGATGTTGACAACACACCTCTTGCTGTATTCTTAATAAAAGAAATGTGTTTCTAAAGTCATTGTGAATAACACTTTAACTACTTGGTACAGGTACTTAGTATTGGCAGGTACCCAAACTGAAATACTTGTACTTGGTCTGAAACAATCAGGATAACCCTAATGTGTGTGGCAGCTGCTGGTGTAGTGCACTGTTTGGAGAGACAGACGGTGAAAGAACGTGCACAGCCAACAGTACAGTTTTACACTGTCACACACAAACAAGCTGCTATTTTCAAAAACTGGCCTCACAAAATGCAACTCCACAACTCACTACTCACTTGTTGTTTAGTGAAAGTATAAGAGAAATGTGTTTGTTTTCTCACAGTTGTGAGTTGCCAACTTTTGTTCATGCACTGTGAGATGTTGCCTCACGTGAAACAGCAATGAAGTCACCGTAGCATCAAAAGGTCCATTATGGCTGTTAAAGTTGTGTCATAGAGAACCAATGCAAATCTGTCACTCAAACATACACTTTAATGTGATGTTAGTTGAATATTTGTATTTCAAAGAAGCAAGTCAACAAATAAAAGAATTAAACAAATACTGCAGGTTTTCCTATTTTGAATAAAAGTTTCTGTTTCTTCACTAAAACCAGACCAAAATAACAGTAAACGTAATTTTGTATGACAAAAATGTACAGAAAAGGATTACAGCCACAGTAAAAAAAATAACAAATAGAGATTGAATGTCATAATTCTGATACAAGTCAGAACTTGAAAGAAATGAATGCATTTGCACCCCCGTGGCTCTGATCCTCTTCTGTAAATATGTCCCAATTGTTGAAACTGTGTGCAGGGCCCGAGTGTGACTCATTTTCAGCCCTGGAGTTTCATGCCTCAGAGTGGCCCACTTTAGATAACAACCTATTATTATTATTAAAATCATGTGAATATAAACTTACATCAGGGGTGATTCTAGAATCTGCCCTTTAGGGGCACTTTATCCCCCAGTGCTGACAATGACTCTTGGCTTGAACATTGCGATGACCATTGGTGTCAGAAGCATTTTTAGTGTGGAGGAGGAGACAAACTGGTGGCAGAGGCGTTCTGTCCTATGTGGGAACTGTGCGGCCGCACAGGGCGGCCTCCAGCAGGGGGTGGCGTAAAAGGAGACGCCGCTGCTCGTTTTTTATTTTTTTAAATCTTTTATAACTTTTGTTTTTAACAACATAACTGAAAGTTATGCACCATAACTCATGTTCCCTGAAGGAAGGGAACGAGGTGCAACATACTTGCTATGGGAATTGCGCCCCCGTGCGATTACCTGAAGGAATATACTCACGCCTTTACGGCTAGGGGCGTCACCGCTGCGCCAGAGGCCCCGCCCTCTGGGTACTTAAGCGGCTTGCGCCCCTCCATCTTTCTCCAAAATTGCACTTCACCGAGCTTTCAGCATTGAAAAGGGCCAGATATGTTGCACCTCGTTCCCTTCCTTCAGGGAACATGAGTTATGGTGCATAACTTTCAGTTCCCTTTCAGTCTGGTCTCTCGGTGCAACATACTTGCTATGGGAACGTAATCCATTCACGCCCTTGAAATGCTCAGTAAAATGCATGCTAGAGCGAACGTCTACCCCTGACCAGCAGGTATCTCAAGGCTACTTTCTACTGTGTGTGTTAGAAAGGACAGCCTGAGTGACGTCACCCGCAGTAACATCCAAACTGTAATGCTTTGCAAAAGTGTTTAATGAGTTCCAGTTCACAGCAGCACAGATGTCTGCAACTGGTACACCATTGAATAATGACCAGGAAGTGGCCAAGCCCCGAGTAGAGTGAGCATGCACTCCAGAGGGTACCTGTTGACCTTTGCTACTGTACGCCCTTTTAATGGCCTCAGTCACCCAATGTGAGAGGTGTTGTTTTGATAGGGCCCTCCCAGTAGCAGGTGCTACAAAGCAGACAAACAGTTGGTTTGTTTTTCTCCATTCGGCTGTTCTGTGCATGTAAGTGCGTAAAGCTCTCACGGGGCAGAGAGCCTTCAACCTTTCCTGTTCCTGAGTAAGGACAGGAGCAGGTAGGAAGGAGGAGAGATCAAAGTCTAGACTCCTGTGGTTCAAAGTCAAGACCTTGGGAGTGTATGCGGGATTAGGCCTTAGTGTGATATTTGACCCATCAGGGGCGAATCTGGTATGCATTGGATGCACAGACAATGTATGGAGGTCACTCACACGTTTCGTCGAGCAAAGTGCCAGGAGTAGAGCGGTTTTATAAGATAATAAATCTATCTTAACCTTGCTCAGTGGCTCGAATGGGGGGTCACAGAGAGCCCCTAGGACCAGGCCAAGATCACAACCAGGGGTCAGGGTCCTGTTGGGTGGTTTAGTCCGAAGCATGCCCTTCATAAATCTTATTATGGTTGGATGTGCTCCAGGTGTCCTGTGTCCCCAGCCTTCGTGACAGGTTGAAATAGCTGATAGGAAAACTTTAATCGTTGAATAAGAAAGACCTTTTTCCAGTAAGTCCTGAAGGAAAGTCAGGAGCTGAGCCAAGTCGCATGCATAAGAAATAATATTTCTTTCTGAGCACCAGACTTCAAAAATACGCCACTTCTGTACGTATAGGGACTGTGTTGATCCAGCACGGGCATTTTATATGGTTATTAACCCGCTGGGGACTGTGAGGCTTCTCAGTACCGTCCGAGTGCTGCTTCGACCTCTTCCTACGGAAACCAGTTCCGGACCTGATGAACCAGGACGAACTGATAATTTTACAGGTTCGCCCGCCCACGAGGTACGGGAACCTTGCTTTCTGATCCCAGTCTCTGCTCGTAAAAAACTACGAGGTGCTGGTGACATGTGTGCGCACACCAAATACGACTCGCCTACTGTATATGTAAGCAAAACAGACAATGTTTCAGACATGTACAAAAATAAAAGTACCAAAGCACAGACTGCCCTGGTTCTTGACTCGAGTCCCATTTTTATGAAACCCAGACTGCATGGTCAAACTATGAACCACAGCAGAATACATAAGATCCGCCAGAGACGGACTGATCTCATGATATCTTCTGTTGGGCCGAGCAACTTGCTCGAAAAAGCGAGAGAGAGGTCAAAGGTCACCCCTTCAGCACTGAAACACGAGGAGCAACAATTCAACATGCCATCTAGGCTCAGCGCGCATGCGCAGGCTTGGGAGGCATGCCTACCAAATGATTGGGTCATGGTAACAATACGTCATGGGCTCAAGTTGCAGTTCTCAAAGAGACCATCCCGTTTCTCAGGGGTACTGCAATCTAAGATCAACCCTGCACGCGTATACATGCTGAGGGAGGAAAATTCAATGATGTTGCAAAAGGGAGTGATTAGTTTGGTCTCAGGACACAAACTACGCTCTGGCCACTACAGCAAATACTTCCTGGTGCCCAAAAAGGACCGTTCCTTGAGACCGATTCTGGATCTCAGGACTCTCAATAAAAGAATTAAAACTTTCAAGTTCAAGATGCTTACACTGCGGCATGTTCTCCATTCTGTGAGACCAGGAGACTACGCATGTATATTGGATTTGAAAGACGCCTACTTCCATATAGGCGTGTGGAGGAGACACAGAAAGTTCCTCCGTTTTGCATTCGAAGGTAACCCTTTTGAATTCAAAGCCTTATACCCTTCGGTTTAAAGACTGTTCCGCGTACATTTACTAAATGTCTGGATGCAACCCTGGCCCCTCTTAGGAATCAAGGACTCAGGGTCTTGAATTACCTGGACGACCTGCTAATTCTGGCTGGAAGCAGAAAGCAAGCGCTGTTACACTCCTTTAAAGTGATCTCTCACCTGGAGTCTCTCGGTTTTGTCATAAACCTATAGAAAAGCGATCTGACTCCGTCACGGGTTACAGTATTTCTGGGTGTACAGATTGACACTGTCCAATACAGAGCATGGCTCTCAAAGGAAATAGTTTCCTCCATTCGCCATTCCCTGAGAAAATTTAAGCTGGACCAACGGGTCCCTGTGAAAACATGCCAATGCCTGTTAGGCCTCTTTGCGGCAGCCATTCCTTGTGTGCCACGTGCATTATTGAAAATGCGGGCCATACAGGTTTGGTTTAACCAACAAATACAACCCGTTCTACCTAACCAAGCAGGAAAGGTTAAGATAGACTCAGAGTGTCTAAAGGCCCTGGAACCTTGGAGAGATCTGTCCGTTTTCATGGAAGAGGTCTCACTAGGAAGGGTGTCATCCCGTGTAGTCATCACGACGGACACCTCAAAAACAGGATGGGGAGCGATCTGCAGGAACCAGAATGCCCGCGACCTTTGGAATGAACAGGAAGCCAAATTACATATTAACTTCCTGGAATTGCTGGTCGTATTTCTACCATTAAAATACTTCTTCAGTAAAGGTCTGGTTGTCGGGTATCATATCCTGGTAAAATCGGATAACAAGACCACGGTGTCCTTCATCAACAGAGAGGGAGGCACGAGGTCCCGGGACCTCCTCGATCTGACACGGAGGATGCTCACATGGTATGCTCCAAGATTCCTGTCACTCAGGGCGACTCATGTCCCTGGTGATTTGAATTATGGAGCAGATGTCCTTTCAAGAGGGCCTCTCTTGGCATCGGAATGGAACCTGAACCCACGAATCGTGGAACAGGTATGGTCACGTTTCGGTAGAGCCTCTGTGGACCTGTTCGCTTGCAGAGCCAGCTCACACTGTGACCTCTACTTCTCCTTGAAGGAGACAGATGCTCCATTGGGGATAGACGCTCTGGCACATGATTGGCCAGCAGGGGTGCTCTACTATGCCTTTCTACCTGTCCCTCTGATTGGGGCGATGTTGGAACGGGTACGTCAGGGAGCTCTTTCCTTGATTCTCATAGCTCCCATATGGCCACACAAACCGTGGTTCCCGGAGTTGATCTCAATGTTGTCAGGAACACCATGGCAATTGCCTCCTCATAGGGGCCTACTGACTCAGGCACATGGACAGCTTCTACACCCACGTCCGGGGTTGTGGCAACTCTCAGCCTGGCCTTTGAAAGGTACTGGCTGAAAGCCTAAGGCTTTGGTTGCTTGGTCCCGACACAAGCAGTTATAACATTCACAAGGGTATCCCTTGATGTTTATGTTTTTTGCCTAGGAGATGTATAATGGAAAGGTCTCCCCTTTCCTTCACTGATCTCCAACATCAGGACGGGCTCCACTTGTCAGTCGGGCCGTTTAAAAAAAAAAAAGAAGAAAACATTGCTCCTCCTGTCCCTTGGAATGCTCAAAGGGGAACAGGAGTTGATGAATATTCACACTACTGGAGCACGCTTAGGCTGTCTCTAATTGGTGTTGTATACATGGCCATGTGAGACATCATGTGGATGTCTCTCACATTTGGCCTTTTTCCTCTTGGCATCTGCTCTCTGCATCCCTTGTAGTAAGCAGCTGGGAGATGCCCGTCTTTTAGGACGGAGGTTCTCACATGCATTTTGCTGAGCATTTCAAGGGCGTGAATGAATTACGTTCCCATAGCAAGTATGTTGCACCGAGAGACCAAACTGAAAGGGAACTGAAAGTTATGCACCATAACTCATGTTCCCTGAAGGAAGGGAACGAGGTGCAACATATCTGGCCCTTTCAATGCTGAAAGCTCGGTGAAGTGCAATTTTTGAGAAAGATGGACGGGCGTCGGTCGCTTAAATGCACAGAGGGCGGGGCCTCTGGCGCGACGCTGACGCCCCTGCCGTAAAGGCGTGAATGTATTCCTTCAGGTAATCGCGCGGGGGCGCAATTCCCATAGCAAGTATGTTGCACCTCGTTCCCTTCCTTCAGGGAACATGAGTTATGGTGCATAACTTTCAGTTTTCATGTATGTCAGCACATATTTTGATTTTAATCTGCTTTATGGTGTAGTGGCAGGGCTTTCGACTTGGGACCCGAAGGACGCGGGTTCGCGCCCCGGCCACTACACACCTTGGGGTGTCTATGAGTGCACACCTAATTCTCCAGCTCCCCGGGCGCTTTCTGGCTGCTCACTGCACCACCTGGTGGTGGTTGGGTTAAATGCAGAGACGAATTTCGTCTGTGTATGGGAAACATACACAGATGACAGACAAAGACATTATTATTATTATTATTTACAGAAACGGATATTTCTACTCGACATTTACAAGAAAAATAGGTTGTTTTTGCTTTTTCTTTTATTTATTTATTTTTTACAAAAAATGCTCTGATTATTTTCTTCTTCATCTTAGTCTGAAAACTGTGAACCAAGTTCTGATATTGATCAATAGCCTGATTCAAATCAAAGTTGATTTGTAAAGCACATTTATCCCCAGTTGACCGAAGTGCTGTTCAACGTTTAAAACCTAACCCAAACAATAGGGTAACTAAAACAAGAACTTGTGGAGCTCCGACTTTCACACTGCCTGCTGTGATTTAAATAAACAGATTTTCTGAACCACAACATTTAAATTTCGAACAGTCTCAGAACATATTTAAAAACGTAAAAACGTACAAAATAGACGTTAAAATAATTTTAGCTGAAGCATTAGAGCTAAAGACTGGTGTTATTTACCAGGTTTTACATTTTGCTGCATTATGGGACTTGCATGTTCCAAAATTTATGAGCCCCCCACCACAGCATTTAGTTATGGTTGTTTGTGGACAGAATGAACATATTTAGACAACATTAATTATACTTAAATGTATTTACAATGACGCTTCAGAAACTGAATCATTTTTATGCTGATATTATTTATTGAATGTTTTGTTTTCAGGACATGAACGACTTTGCTCCCGTGTTTAGCCAGTCTGTGTACAGAGGCATGGTTGCTCCAAACGTTGTCAAGGGAACCATCATAACCACGGTGATGGCTAATGACTCTGACTCTGCGGTGAGCTTTTCCAGCTGCTGATGTTCTGTCAAACTATTTATCCTCTGTTTGCATCAGATTAGAGCAAAATAAGCAAACTTGTCTCAGGTCAGTGAGTGTGCTTATATATACTCTGGTAACTTTCTATTGCTTGCCATCAAAAACATATAACGTTTTCGCGAATGTGTCTGTGCAAATAGGCATTAGCAAAATATCAAATTAACCGCTGGACAGATTTTGTTGCAACATTTTAGGAAATTTTGTATCTACTGTTGATTCACTTTTGTACTCAATCCACTTCAAAATGGATCCCACTGCTAATTGACATATTCTGTTTTACAGATATTGAAATCACATTTTAAGTGTTGATAGCTGAGAAGAAATTACAACACATACCATACTTGCCAAACTATTTATTGCACCTGAATATAAGCCAGAAAAAGAAATTACAGTATACATATATTGGTACACCAGTCTATAAGCCGCAAGTGTCCATGTTGTAACATTAGATATTTACACATAAAGATTTTTTTTAACTTTTAATTAAATACGTACAGGTAACATACACAAATACATACAGTATTTTTTTTTTCTGAACAGTGCCTGCAACAAGACTGTTTAGAAATAAATAGATAAAAACAGTAGCCTACCAGGATAAGTCACTGATCGCTATGATCATCTTCCCCTGTGCAGTAATAAAAATAAATAATAAATAAAACAACTAAAGTCTTCTTCATAGAGCTGTGATTTTTGGCCCAAGCCCCCAGCCCGACCAACCCGAAATTTGGACCAACTCGGGCCAAAATTATGTGCTTGATATGCAGACCAGGTCTGGCTCTGACTCTTGATGTTGATGTGGTTTTAATTGTGCATATGGCCTGCTCGCCCTTTGCTCTTATCACACATCTGAGGATTTGTGATTGATCCACAACAAGTGACATAATGGAGCTGCATGGAAACTATTAAACAAAAGCCAAAAATGGGAGAACCTGCTACAAAGTCAGCTCAGAGAAACCTGCTGATGTGTGTCAGATCAGGTGCATGCTCAGGTTCGACCGGCAGTTGAAAGAGGTAAAAAAAATTAAAAAGTCTTGAGCTTCAGATGGACAACCGGATCATCTTTTGTGCGCATCCCGCTCCACACCTGCTGTCATCTGTGTTGAAGGAAGTTGCACCACCTAACGCTACAAAAGCCGAAGCAAGCAGCGCGTTCAATTAAAATAGACTTTTTCAACACTTGCTCTTCTCAAGGGCGGACGTCTCCTCTCGGTCTCCACTTTGCTTTTGCTTTGTCTTGTCTTGAAACTGTCTGAGAGCCTCTCTTCTACAAAATCTTCTGAATCATAACTATGGACTTCAATTTGGTCAGTTGGTCCCTCAACACAACTGATAACATTTCTTCAAAAAGAAGACAGGCTGTAGGCGAGCCGATTTGCCCTGTTGGCATGCACACAGCTGGATATCTCATCGACTTGGAAGACTTGATGATGTGTCTATCTCTGCTGTCATCTGTGGATCTTAAGGACACATACTTAATTGGATTTATGATAACTGGTTCCTGCTTTTTGGATTCGGCTGGTTCCTGGTCTATCAACACACAAGGAAGACGTCGGCGGCAAATCTGGACCTGGTCAGGCTGCCTACCTTACATGAAGGCTTAGTTCACGTCTCGAGAACCCAGACTTTTGGCTGAATGGATTAGATCTTGGGCATTTTCTCAGGCACTTTCCACTGGTATGGTCATTTAATTTGGACATTTCGGAAGCAAGTGGACAGACACAGACTGAAGGTAGATGTCATTAAAGTTCTTCCTGTCTCCAAAACAATCTTGTTTATCTGAAATTTGGCTCCCCGACTGGCCTTGACAGGCCGTCTTATCTCAACACGCCTGCAGAAGTAATAATAATAATAATAATAATAATGAATTCAATTTATAACGCACTTTTCATTAATGAAAATCTCAAAGTGCTACAAAGTGCAACAGAATTAAATGTCAATAAAACAAGTAATAAAACAAGTAAAATCAATAACAGTATCAACTAAGATCAAAGATAGAATCATGAGGAGGCAGAGTATGCTTGGTTAAAAAGAAAGGTCTTCAAGCCGCTCTTAAAGTCAACCAGTGACTGTGGAGCTCTTAGGCAGTCAGGAAGAGAGTTCCACAGGCGGGGGGCAGCCACACTGAAAGCCCGGTCTCCCATGGTCCTTAATTTGGTTCTCGGAATGTGAAGTAGATGACTGTTCTGTGACCGTAGAGACCGGGTGGATGAGTATGGTGCAAGAATGTCCTTTAGATAATCTGGTGAAGTTCCGTGTAAGCATTGATGTGTAATGAGAGCAGTTTTGTACTGAATTCTGTAGGCGACAGGAAGCCAATGAAGGTTATGGAGAATGGGTGTAATATGTTCAAATTTACGAACTCTCAACAAGTTTTATAAACCTGATGCTCTCACCCTCCCAAACCTTCTACTGAGGAATTCCACTGACTTTTCAGAGGAGCCCAGCTGAATAAACATTCTGTCATCGTTTCAGGACTCTGGATTCGCCTCTGGCCGTCCACGGCAGCTCTCAGTGTCACTTTCGTCTAGAGCACGGGTCTGCAACCTTTACAATCAAAAGAGCCATTTTACACCTTCATTCACTAAATTAAAAGTGATCAGAGCCGCGACAACCTGCTATGGTTATCAACTGGTGGCCCATGGGCTAGTTTAGGTTTGTTGGATGGGGCTTTTGTGGCCATTTGGGGTGACACAAAGCTAAAAATATCTAATAATTCAGATGTTTACAATTTAAGAAAAATGAAAAGACCAGATTATTGTGTGTGGGGTTGGTGGTAGTTTTTTAATTAATAAAAAAACTATTAACTATAGACCTATGTATTTTTTTTTTATTGTGGAAAAATTAAGTATAGAAATAAAGCATAAAGTTAAAATGAGTTTTTTTTTTCCTTGTACATGTTCCAGCAAAAGAAATGAGGAAAACTGCTAAAACTAGTCCTTTTTTATAGTTTATATAACGACCAATAAAATTCAGTTTTATGTCAGTTTTGGTCAAAGCTTGAAAGAGCCGCTGCAGAGGAACCAAAGAGCCGCATGTGGCTCCAGAGCCACATGTTGCAGACCCCTGGTCTAGAGGGAAATATGTGAGTTTATTTGACTTATGAATCCTACTTATTTCGAGTGGCTGCAAAATTTTTGTTGTGCCCCCAGGGAGTTTCCCCCTTTCCTGGGGACACAATGAGGAAGGGAGGAGAGAAAAGGGGAGGGGGAAACAAAGATTCCTCTCCTCCAATTGACCTGTTTGGTAATTTCATTGGTCAGATTTATTTATTTATTCATTTTTTAGCCTTTAATTATACAGGTAGTCTCAAGGAGCCAAGATGGTGCAGTGGTTAGGGCGTTTGACTTGGGACCCGAAGGACGCGGGTTCGCGTCCCGGCCACTACACACCTTGGGGTGTCTATGAGTGCACACCTATTTCTCCAGCTCCCCGAGCGCTTTCTATGGCTGCTCACTGCACCACCTGGTAGGTGGTTGGGTTAAATGCAGAGACGAATTTCGTCTGTGTATGGGAAACATACGCAGATGACAGGAATAGACAATTATTATTATTATTATTATTATTATTGAGTCACAAGGAAGGACCCACCCTCCAAGAGAGATGTGTATTGGGCAGCTATGTGAGTGCCCGGGTGTGACAAGGCTAAATGTTTTGGTGGTGTGAAGCTCGTTAGCCCGTCAAAAACATGTAAAAAAAAACAAACATTTTTTTCAATTTCAATCCATAAATTAGCCACAGCACTGTATAAACAGTCATGTTCAAAGTGTGTGAAAAAAATTGTGGCTTAGTCCAGAAAGTATGGTAATCTAAGCATGATATATTGCAATGTCTCACTCAAGATAACTTATTTTCAAGGAGTAACTAAAATGGCTACAACTGATATTTTTTTTAATAAAATTTTTAAGGTATCCCTTCTGGTTAGGTCTTTAACCCTCCAGTATTTTTTACAACATTCATCTTAACAGGGCTTTTAATCCCGGACCGTTTTTAAAACTTGTATATACAGTACAAGGAGTGCTCCACATGGAGCCATTAGACCTCTGATGGCAGATAAAACATGAGTTTAATAGGCAGCAACAGGTTCAAACAGGACTTTAGGTGCAGCGTGTGAAATTTTCTTTTCAGAGTTGCACCTACTGTACTTTGTTTAGATGGAGATCTGCACTTCAGTGGCTGTGGGAAAAATAGCCCTCATTTTTATTGAACGCTGAAAGCAGCCACCTGATAAACTTTCAAGCTCAGCCAAATAAATATTTATGAAAAAATGGCCGAACACAAACACAACAGTACTGTATCTGTACTTTGCATTACTGCCCAAGAGGCTCTGAAACAGATTTCTTTTATTTATTTCTTTACTTTCCCATTCACAAGTGAAATCTTTTACAGCAGCGATGTTTTGCCATAAGCCTCTTTACAGGCTTCACTTCCTTTGAATTATGCGCTCGCTGTCCTCTTTCATTGGCTGAATTGATTTTGACTGCAGGTAGAAGCATCAAAGTAGCTTTTCTTGAATAAAAAAAAATTACGGTAACTTAATAATAATTAATTAATTAATTTGTCACATTTGTCATCTGCGTATGTTTCCCATACTTGACAGACGAAATTGGTCTTCTGCCTTTAACCCAACCACCACCAGGTGGTGCAGCGAGCAGCCGTAGTCAGCGCTCGGGGAGCTGGAGAATTAGATGTGCACTCATAGACACCCCAAGGTGTGTAGTGGCCGGGGCGCGAATCCGCGTCCTTCGGGTCCCAAGTCAAAAGCCTTAGCCACTACACAACTTTCCAGGTTATATATATTTTTTTTTTACTCGAAAGGCTCAAATGATGAACGGAATAGCATTTTAAAACGGGTGTATTTAAATATATTTCTTAAAGTAAATGTTGCTGCTTCTCCACAGATTCAGTTTTTACATCTGAAGTACAACTTTTAAGAATACGAGTTAAGCTCTGCTGAGTCACTTTTTACAGTTTTTTTATCATTATTCTTTTTATTATTATTGCTATTATTATTATTATTACTATTATTATTATTATTATTATTATTATTATTATTATTATTATTGTTATTATTATTGTTATTATTATTATTATTATTATTATTATTATTATTATTATTATTATTATTATTATTATTATTATTTTGTGGCTATGTTAAAAATGGAACACGGCTGCAGTACTTTTTGAAAGTGAACTAGTTTCACTGAAAATGATGGTTAGACTGAAAATAATCATAATAAACACTTACGGTATGTGTTAGAAAATTGCACTTTGTTTCAGTTGGTGTTTGTAAAACTTTGCTTTTTGAAACTGAGACCTCAACACTTAATCTTTCACTGTTGCTTCAGTCTAAATATAAGAAATCATGGAAGTGCAGTTTTACCTTAAAGTCCTCTTAAGTTACACTCACATGTGAATTTGGGCTTCTTAAGCACCACATAGCATTAGTATTATCTGTTATGACTTTTAAATATGTTATTAAGGTTAAACAATCGTTCTGCTTTTAAGATTGATTTAAATATAACAAATCTTATCATCCCATAAGAATTAACAGAAAAACAACAACTTTAGAACAGAATTGTATTTAACATAATGACTTCTTGTTCTACTAAGCCAAAGACTGGAAAACTATCTATTAATTTAGATGCAGCTTTGTTTGGAAGTTTATTACACACAACTTATAGAATAGAATACAAGACAATATAATATAATGTACACTTTATTTGCACAATAGAGTTAAAATAAATTATAAATAAAAAAATGAATTGTTTCTCAGTGAGTGAACTCATTATAACAGCAGAAAATCATAATATTGCCATTGAAAAGACATGGATAAACTGTAAAATTACAGTTGTGTTCAAGATGAGATAAAACATGGAGCCAACACTCAGACTAGACATCAAATATAGCTCCCATAGTGCATGGCGCCAGTACAGTATATCAGTATTCATGTTTCATGGTTACACAAAGGTTGTACAGTAAATATCAATCCAAAAACACTTCCTAAAAACAAACTTGAGTACTGCACAAGACTGCTGAACACAAGTGCCACAATGCAGCAGATCTGTATTGCCTAATTTTTAAAGAACAAATTTTGTCATACAAAATGTATTCTAAATAAAAGGGACATTTCTATGAATGTTACATGATGCTGAATAAACAGACATGAAAACTAAGTCTAATCTTTTTTAAGTGTTAAATATCCAACCGTTTTTGTTTTTCCAACTCTCGCAACAGAAAGAGAGTAAATAAAGCTACTGTAGGTTATTACTGAGCAGACCTCTTCACAAATAGTGCTGTGTGAATATACTGTACTTTAATCACTGGTTGCTGGGAGACAAATATCTGAAAGTTATGCACCATAACTCATGTTCCCTGAAGGAAGGGAACGAGGTGCAACACTATTGCTATGGGAATTGCGCCCCCGCGCGATTACCTGAAGGAATACATTCACGCCTTTACGGCAGGGGGCATCAGCGTCACCCCAGAGACCCCGCCCTCTGGGTACTTAAGACGCGGACGCCCATCCTACTTTCTCCAAGTGCACTTCACCGAGCTTCAGCATTGAAAAGGGCCAACTGTGTTGCACCTCATTCCCTTCTTTCAGGGAACATGAGTTATGGTGCATAACTTTCAGTTCCCTTATCAGTCAGGTCTCTCGGTGCAACACTATTGCTATGGGAACGTAATTCATTCACGCCAGAGCCATATAAAGTGAGAGTTCCGACACTTCCATAGCCTCCCGTTGTAAGAATGGAATGCGGAAGTCACGTGGGTCATGGAGGGGGCGATTCATAAGATATCTATGGGGCGATTCGTTCCACTAAACTGTTCCAAACGGCAGCGCTACTAGCATCAAATGTAGTTCATTGTTGATGTTTCAGACGTGTTTTCTCCGGTAAGTTGATGAAAATACAATTTTCTTTTGCCCTTGTGAAGCGTTTAAAACGTCAAAAAATGCTTAAGAAAAACGCATAGTGTAGTGCTCACGCCACTAGGTGGAGCTGCAGGATAAGAAATAAAGAGGAGAAAGGTAGAAAGATTGTCAGTTTGTTACGGCTCAATAATTACTGAAAAACGCTGGACAAAGTAAGAAAAGTCGGTTTTTTGTGTCATGTTGCGCCAGTAGCTGATCAAATTGACTGACAGCGACGAGCTGTTTGGAACAATTGAGAGCTACATGAACCACGTGACCGCCTGTCGGTGAGTTCAAAGGGTGTCGCAACTCTCACTTTATATGGCTCTGATTCACGCCCTTGAAATGCTCAGTAAAATGCATGCTTGTGAGAACTTCTGCCTTTATACATTAGGTATCTCTCGGCCGCTCTCTACTGTGTGTTAGAGAGGACAGCCTGAGTGACGTCACACGCAGTAACGTCCAAACTGTAATGTTTTGCAAATGTGTTCGTTGAGCTCCAGTTCGCAGCTGCACAGATGTCTGCAACTGGTACACCCTTGAACAGTGACCACGAGACGGCCAAGCCTCGAGTAGAGTGGGCACGTACCCCAGAGGGCACCTGTTGACCTTTGCTACTGTACGCCCTTTTAATGGCCTCAGTCACCCAGTGTGAGAGGCGCTGCTTTGACAGGGCCCTGCCAGTAGCCGGGACGGCAAAACATACAAACAGTTGGTTTGTTTTCCTCCAATCAGCTGTTTTTTCAATGTAAGCACTTAAAGCCCTAACGGGGCAGAGTGCTCTCAGCCTCCTCTGTTCCTCAGTGAGGACGGGAGCAGGAGGAAATGAAGAGAGTTCAAAGTCCAGACTTCTGGGATTCAAAGTCAGAACCTTTGGGACATATGCAGGATTAGGCCGTAGGGTGACCTTTGACCCGTCAGGGGCAAACCTGGTACACATTGGGTGCACAGATAAAGCGTGGAGGTCACCCACACGTTTTGCCGAGCAAAGAGCCCGGAGTAAAGCAGTCTTATAAGATAGCAAATCTATCTTAATGTCGCTTAACAGTTCGAATGGGGGCTCACAGAGAGCACTCAGGACCAATTGGAGATCCCGATCAGGGGTCAAAGTCCTGCTGGGAGGTCTCGTCCTCAATACGTCCCTCATGAACCTTATCATGAGAGGGTGTGCATCGGGTGTCTTCCCCCCCCCCCAACCTTCGTGGCATGCCGAGATGGCTGATAAAAACACTTTAATTGTGGAAAAAGAGCAACCTTTCTCCAGCAGTTCCTGGAGAAAGGTAAGAAGCTGGACCAGGTCACAGGAATAAGGAACAATATTCCTTTCCATGCACCAAGCTTCAAAAACACACCATTTATGAGCAGAGTGTCTGGGTTGACATTGCTCTCGCTCTCTGGATCGTGTTTACCACGTTACTGGGGAGGCCTGAGGCCATCAGTTTGTTCCTCTCAGCATCCAAGCTGAAATTTGTCACAGTCCTGGGCGTAAGTAGAGAGGCTGTCCTTGTGGTTGAGACAGCAGGCCCCTGAAGGGGAGCAGTTGTCCATGTTCCAGAATTAAGTACACCTCCGAGGGCCATGGGCCCTGTGGCCCCCTGGGGGCCAACAATATTAGGGAGGAGTCCTTCCTGTAAGTGTGCTCCCACGCCACCCGAACTGGGGGTGCTGGGGGAGAGGTGCAATAAGTTGCCTCTGCTGGTCAGGCGTGGGCCAGAGCGTCTGCTTTTGCTCCATTTAGTGAGAGGCACAGCACGTAGGACGTGCAGGTTTCGTATGCGAACAGACCTCCGGATTCCAGGCCGCTCCTTGGCCGGGTCTGGTTCACAAGCCTCCGGCTCCACCATTGCTCTTGAGCTGGCTTTGACTCCAGGGAGCTGTGTCAGGCACGTTTCTCCTAAGGGCATGTTTTGACCAATGTGGTGATGACCCATACGCCCAGAAATTAGGTAATCTGGGCGCGTTTTTGCAATAATATGACTGAGCTGAAACCCCCCCGATGAGGGGATGTTATTTAAAAGCACAGCTGGGCTAGTGCGTTGAGCTTGGTCACACATTGCAGGTTCACTGTTTGTGCACGGCCTGCTGGTTTTACAAGATGAAAGGCCAGTTCCAGTCTGAGGGCCTAAAATTGCACAAATATAATCTTTCTGCTCAGCACCTACAAACCTGGACGATTTCATCAGGTCCAGGCTTTCTCGGGCATGAGGAAGAAGTATCTGATTCGGTCCAGGTGCAAACCTGGACGATTTCATCAGGTCCAGGCTTTCTCGGGCATGAGGAAGAAGTATCTGATTCGGTCCAGGTGCATCTCCTGTTTTGTAACAACATTTATTTACAACTCGTGCAACATTATTGTTGTCCCTTATGTCAGGCTGTGAGTCTGGCCCGGGCCTGCAGGCTCCTGTTGTAGCCCCCCCCCCGTGGCTCAGTGCTGTCATCCGCTGAAATGCGTTTGGGGGCCATGACGGTACGTTGTCATGGCCACCATGTTCTGATGGCACGCCCTCCGGGCATGCGGACATGTTGCTAGCTTGGGGGATTTGTTTATTGCCAGCCCTCTGAGTTCCGGCGGTGAGTGGGGTAAATGTTTGACCCCCTTGCACCCGGTCTTGTGAGAGCCGGTTTACCTGCTCGCAGACGCCTCGGGTCTGTCTGCTGCAGACAGTCTCGGGGCAACCTGCTAGGGTTTATTGTTCTGATCTAGCACCCCGTGGACCGCGAGGGAGGGGGGGTAGCAGCCCCCACCCTTCATAGCAATTGTTATCAGAGGGGAGCTGTGTTGTTGTTGATCACACTTTTTTATTTATTTATTTTTTAGTCAAGAAACAGGGCGAAACTGTTCTTTGAATTTTTATTTTGTGTTTTGTGCAACAACCTTTTGACTTTATTTCACATACATCAGAACATTCATGTTTTGTGCATACAGTAAAGTCACCAGCTTTTTGTATTCTCTTACAAATAAAGTCTGGGCATGTAAACTTTGGCTCCCGTACCACTTGGGCGGACGAGCCAGCAGAACTGAGCAGAGGGCCTGTTTCGTCAGGCTCGCTTCTGTCTTGCATCACGATTCGCTGAAGAGGTCCTCTGTTGGACCACCTGGCGGGGGACGAATCTGTTCCTACTCCAGGACTGACCGGCCTGAGGTGGACCCGGTGGGGGTCTCTGCCGGTGCTCCCCCTTGTACGCCGGCCTCTTCTGCGGAGGATGATGTGTGGCTGAGCGGTGTCGAGGCTGCACGGGTCTGCTCCCAGTTGTCTCGCTGGGGGGGGCAAAAGCTCTCCTCGGCATGCCCTCCCTGGAGGGTTGCCTGTTTACGCCTCTGCTCCAGCCTGGTCTGAATCCGGTCCAGGGCTCTCCCAAAGAGTCCCGCCGGCTCTATCGAGTGGTACAGAAAATGGACCCGCTGACCTTCCGGAAGGTCTGTCAGAGTCATCCACAGATGATGTTGGACAATGACCACCTCAGCCATACATCTGCCTTGTGCAATGGCTGCTGTCCCCATCATGCGGAGCACAAAGTCTGTGGCCCTGCGGGCTTCTTCCAGCACCTCCGTGGCAGCCTGTTTGTCTTTCGTCACCTGGAGCTCCTGCAGCTTTTCTGCCAGGTACGCCTGCATCATGACGGATGCATTCATGGCGCGTGCCGCGAGGCCCTGAGCTCTGTAACACTTCTCGAGCTGTGCAGCTGAGGCTCGATAGACTTTATTGGGCAAAGTTGGTTTTGTGCCAGAAGATCTGTGGGCCAGGTGAGATGCGAGCGTGTCCTCCATTTGTGGCACGTTGGCTATTCCTGATGCCTCCATTCCAGCCACGTCTAGGAACTGTGAGAACGGGAGCAGCATGGGAACCCTGGGTTCAGCCCAGGTGCGAGTCAGCTCTGTGAGGAAATCCGGGAAGATGGGCATCCTGTTCCTTGTTGTGGATTGTTGCTTGGCATAAAAATAATTTCCTGCCAACCTCGTGACCTGTTGACGAGGTGGAGGTTCTGGCCAAGGGATCTGCAACGCATCCGCCGCTCTGCGGCACAAGTCAAACAGGGCGGGGATGGAGGTGTCTGTCTCTGGCAGCACTGGCGCCAGGTTGTGTGAAAGGTCCTCCTCCTCTTCTTCGTACTCGTTGTCGGCTTCATCACCAGAAATTTCAACTGAGGCTGTTAGCAAGATCTCATCCGCGTTCATCATGCTTCGAGTGTCAAACTTGGCTGTCGAGTCCCCGATTGGAGCCGCCACATCCGGGCTGTCGCCCCATTTGACCCGAGTACTGTCTTCCAAATCCATGCTCTCGAGCTCCGGCGTGGGAGTGAGAGCCTCTGTGAGATCCGGGTCTGTTGGCGCCACAGCTGCGCCCATGGCTTTGGCCACGAAGTCTACTCGGTGTCTCCTCACCGCCTCCAGCATCTGGCTGCAGTGTGGGCAAGAGTCGGGTGCGTCCAACGCCATTTTCGCGTGCAGCATCCCCAGGCAGACAGGACAGGCCTCGTAGGTGTCTGTCGCCGAAAGGGAAAAACCGTAGCCGCTGGGGCAAGCGGGCGAGCTGGGGCTCGCCGCCCTGCTAGCCTTTTTCGTAAATCTTGGCTTTTGCTTTCCTTTCTCGGGAGCCATGTCCGAGAAAAAACAAGCAAGTTTTCTTAAAATCCTTGTCCGAGACGTCTCCTCCATCGCGTCGCTTTCGCTGGCTAGCCTGCTATGACTTTTAGCAGGGCAGCGATGTGACGCAGTTAGCGCCGTCAAGCAAAGCAGTCTGCGGAGAGAAGAGAAGAAAACCGGGTTTAAGGAAAAATGTGTCGGACTAGCTTTCGCCAGCCCAGCAATACGCAGGAAATTTCTCTGTACGCTCAGCGTAGGGAGCAAGCTCACCTCTGGTCGAGCGATGTGACAACAGAGAAGTCCCACGAAGTTCAGGTTTAAGCGAGGTGAAGGGCAAAAAGAGAAAGTAGGATGGGCGTCCGCGTCTTAAGTACCCAGAGGGCGGGGTCTCTGGGGTGACGCTGACGCCCCCTGCCGTAAAGGCGTGAATGTATTCCTTCAGGTAATCGCGCGGGGGCGCAATTCCCATAGCAATAGTGTTGCACCGAGAGACCTGACTGATAAGGGAACCAGTAAGCAAGTAGTTCTTCCAACTGCAGCATTTGTGTGTCTGACACTTACTCTGAGAAAAGCTCCACCATCACATTTATAGTTGAGGAGGAGAAAGGGAAAAAGTAAACTTAGGAGATTTTAGGCTTCAGGCACGCACACACATTTATACATACACACACACACACACACACACAAAGTTTTAAAGTATTTGTCACAGTACTTTTTTTGGACATCTTCCCTGTCTAGAGAAAGCTACCTTTCGGTTTAGGAGTTTCTCAGACTTTTTGTTTCGTTCAAACTGGACGAAAAAGACTAAACTACCGGTATAAGTCTTTTTTTTTTTTTTTGTAAGGACCTGCTGTCTAAAATATCTCCAGCAAGGATGGTTTTCTGCTTGATGACAGCTGAAACCAGCTGCTCACATGATCAAGGAGGACTATCAGCCTAACGATGGATCCATCGTTAGGCTGATGGTCCTCCTTGATCAGGGTGCTAACGATCCATCGTTAGGCTGATGGGCCTCCTTGATCATGTGAGTAGCTGGTTTCGGCTGTCATCAGCAAACTGGTTGATCCACTGTGAGAGGGTGCTATTTATAAGACTGAGCTGAATACAGCATCTCAGCACCCGCTTCGGAGACTGAGGAAGGCTTTCGGACGAAAAACAAAATGTTTCTACTTTTATTTTTTGTTTTGTTTTTTGAATGTCCAGAGGACCAGACTTAGCTTTTTTAGATTTATACTCAAACATTAATCTAAATGTGAGTCTTCTGTTTTCCGATGGTCCTCTTCACAGGGTACGCCAGCAGGTATTGTTCGCTACAAGGTGGACCAGGAGGCATATCCATACTCTGCCAGTATATTTGAAGTAGATGAAGAGACAGGACACGTGGTCACCAAAGTAAACCTTAATGAGGAGCCCAACCTAAAGTTCAGTGTAAGTATGCACACAGATGGCACTTAGTACCAGAACAAAAGCATTCTAAGTTTACCAAGACTGGGGATGCTCAAAGAGCAACTGTTTCTTTTAGTCACACAGCAAATATGGTCTCTAATGCTAATCCAGCTGGAGGTGCATGAGTCAGAACCTCGTTAGAAAAATTATCGGAGTAAATAACATAGCTTATAGACTTTTAAACCCACCTACATTTTAAATCAGTTTTCTAGTTGGGAGGTCTTCAGAAATTATTGTTTTAGTTCTAATCCGTTTAGAGTAGACCCCCGTTTTTCGTGGGGAATACATTCCACACACCCCTCCGATAAGTGAAAATTTGAATACTAGGAGTAGGAACGCTATACATTCTTGCAATGCTCTTCACAATGTTCTAAACTCAAACCTTTTAAAGAATAAACATTTTATATGGGTACTCACCAGTGAAGATGAAGAAGAGATGGAGATGAAGAATTAGCTGTCCAGTCCTGCTGATGATGAAGGTGATGAAGATGATGAAGATTAGATGAATGTGTACTGCACAGCCAAGAAGAGCATTCACAGATCGTTGAACATATTGTTACCCTGCTGTATACGCAAAAAAGAAATGCTCCTAAGTCCAAATCATTTCTGAAATTTGTCAAACCAGCCGGTCCAGTGGGTGATGGTTATGGCTGGACAATACGGCCAAAACTTTTATCACAATATATTTCTTAATTTCGGTCAATAACGATATAAACAATATAAAAGCCTAAAAATAAAAATGTACAAACTGTACAAATAAATGAATGTTCACTTTTTATTTGTATTTAACCTTCAAAGAAGTTTGAAATCAATGTCAAATAAACATAAAACTCTCAATTTTGTCAGTATTAATAGGTTTAACTACAACAACATAACTTAACCCATTCAGCAAATGTTTATTTTTGCTGCATGGGTTTCTCTTTTGATACAGCTGGGGGTGTTTCAGAGATATGTTAGCAAAAACTTTTATTGTGCTTCATCTTCTGACTCTCATCATTTTCTATCGAGTGGAAACTCTTCAGATGGAACAAGTTAGATGGCTTCCCGCCGCTAGTTGGAACGACTCTCCGGGACATTTTGCAGCACACTTAGATAGCCGAACCACTTCCCCACCACCGAATTAGTCTTTCCTCTCTTATCACTTATGTCATCTCTTTCCTCTTCGCTTGTGAAAGGTTGTTCAGTCAAATTCTGACAGTCATGGGCACTCATTTTGAAGTGAAAACCTACCGCGTGTTGAAGCTTAGCCTAGCCTAGCCAGCTACTGCTGACTTCTTCGAGCTGTGCTGTTCGTCACCACGCGCAGTTGTGTTGCAGCTTTTTCTGTTTGGGTTGAAACTGAAGTGGCTGCTTCAACCCGAACAGAAAAAGAAATGTGTCAGTGAAATGCATCGAAATATCGAAAATATGCTTAAAACTCATATCACCATTACTGAATTAAATTATATTGTGATATATATTGATATTAAATTATTGTCCAGCCCTGGTGAAGGTCCTGCTTCAGCGCCGTCCTCCTTGTTGTCCTCTTCCTCATTACCACCGCCATTTTGATCATCCCTTTTTGCTGCCAGATGATCAAAAAGTCGTTTGGCTTTTGTCCGGATGGTGTTGGTATCCAGCGTAATGTTCTTTTAACAGCAACAATTCATCCACATGGCTAATGCAGATTCCATCTTTGTCGATTCCATAATGGCGGCCAACATTCACATAGGTTTTCCCTTCTTTCAACATGTCCAGAACTCCAAGATCAACCTTCTCTCTTACAGTAAGCATCTTTCACTGGCACGTCGGTTCGTTGCCTGAAACTTTAGAACACGCAGATTATTTGGGTTCCATCGTACAGCTTGAAGTAAATTTCACAAAAGAGCACAGCGAAAAAGAGCGGACAGACTGCTATGGTTAAAGAGCCAATCAGCGCCCGGTATACAGGGCACAATGTTCTGGTTGGTCGCCTTCCATGAATCAACCAATCATGTGTTGTGTACAATCTTATGTTTGAAAAACTGCAAAAGAACGAGTCCACGAAAGGCGAACCATAAAGGTGCACTTTTTTTAAACTATAGCAAATTTCTACAAATTACCTACAACTGTGAAACTTTCGAGATGAAGAATTAGAACCGGGGGCAAACTTGACCGCCACCAACAGAAGGTTTGAGTGGTGTTTTCTGCACAAATGCTGCACTAATTTAAAAAAGTTAAATGCATTTGTGAGACTATATCTGCCAAGATCTTACAAACTTGAACTCTAAGCACCCTTTGAGAGAATATACACAAAAAGTCAAGTCTTATCATGTTTATGACAGACGGTGAAGTTGACGATCAACCCATTACACAGATATTAATTCACTTTTCTGTTAGGCCTTCAGTGCATTAGATTTAATCATGTGGTCGAGAGTCTTTCTAATAAACTGTGGAGCATCAGATAAAGTAATTTCCAATCAATCACATTGATCTGTGGTTACTGTAAACCTTGGCAACAAAACTGTTATTCAGACAGTAGATTAATTTGATGTGTTGTGGTTTTGTTTTGCTTCTGGATTTTGCAAACTTGTGAGTCCATCAGATAAACTGGGTCGTTAAACATTAATTTGATGGCTCTGTTCAGATTTTTACCTGCCTACACACACAGTACTGTATATGTGTCTACAAAGTTGTCTTCCTACTCATCTAAATCCCTGTTCAGAGTGCAGAAAATACTGTTGTAACGTATTAGTTCCAAAACCATCAGTCCTCAGGTGCGTGCTTCAGTGAGCCTTTGAGTCATGCTGATTTCATATTTTGATTGGGCGTTAATTAACACAAGGACTTCAGCCTCCTGTGAAGTTGCTCAGGGGACTAATCTTACCATGTTTGCTCCAAATAAGTAAAACTAAAAGTCCCCTGCTGTGAGCAAATTTCAAATTATGCCTGACACAAACAATAAATGCAGTGTGTACCTTAACAGGAGCAAATAAAAGGCCATATATGTTTGCCTCAAACTCCACAACTAGAGGTAGATGAACTGATTATGTTGACTACAACCAGGTCTTAATTCGGATCCTGCTGAATACATGAACTCTTATTTTGACAGGGTGCATTCCATTAACTGTTTGCTTGGATCAGGCTTACTAATAATACATTTATGACCAAATTTGACTGCCTTGAACGACAAAGCCTACATTAGATTTGTAATCTGAAAATAAGTGCATAAACACAAATTTTAAACACAACAGCCACTTGCAACCATCCTAATATCACATAAGAGCGACTCCTTCAAGTAAGCATTTTTGCTTCTACCCTTAAAAAAATTATCCACCCCTAAAAGTTCAGTCATGGGCATTTTTTTTTTTTCATTCAACATTTATTTAAACAGATAAGTCATATTGAGCCTCAAAGACTCATTTACAAGTGAGACCTGTTTGGACAGACAATAAAAGTGGTGAAAAATGACACATAATTTAATTTAAAAAAATGTAAACTGCACAACTAAATTGCACATCAGCTTTACAGTTTAAGTGGGTCATTAATACAATGCGATTGTTTATTAAAAATACGAGAGAAATGTTTGAGTAATTACGTGATGTACACCACGTATCAAAACAACTGCACAAATTTGTCAAAATAACAGCGATCAAAATGTTGAAAAGACAGTCCAATTTACTTTCATTAAAAAAAAGTACAGTACTGTATTCACATTGAACAACTAAAACAACCAAGAATTGAAGCACATGAAGGCAGTGGCAATGGACATAGCACTCGACACTAGTGGGGGGGTGTTGGGATGCTTTAGAGAAGTAGAGCTAACTCTATTCACACAAGGAGAGCTGTTGGTCAGGCTACTTCTTGTTGTACCATTAACTTGAAAATGGTTATTTACTCAAGTGTTTACTTATGTAGGTAAACGTAGATGTTTAACAACCTGTTAAAATACAACAAAATGCAGGAAATGTCATCTATTCAAAATGTTTTGAGGGATGACCCCCCAGACACCCATCCCCCTGCACAATATTTGCCCTGACTTCAACTTCTGTGTGCACCATTGCCCCAGAATACATTGTAACGGTAAAATAATGGTGATGCCCCTTGGTGACAAATATGAAATAATTTAATGTTTTCATCCATTGCAAACAAGTTTTGAAGATGGAAATAACATATTGTGTCCAACATATGCTAGTAGTTTATCTCTTTAAAAATATCTGATCAGTGATCAGTTTTGATAATACTAACCAAGCTTCGTAGTCCTAAAAATAAAAATCACATTGGCAATTTATTTAAGAGTGCCTGGACCGACCAGGTTTTTGGTAAATGCTGAAGGGAGTGGGATATTTGTATCAATTTCTTCTTTAAATTGGAGTACTGGGGCATAATATATTAAAGTGTACTGTATTTACATTTAGGGTTGGCCCTCGTTAGCAGTCCTTTGGGTTTTGTTAACAGTAGTTATCAATTAATTGGGGTCTAAGCAAGCAGAAAAAACATAACCATACCAAAGGGAACACACTTGTTCTGTTTTCAAGTTTTTTTTTTTTTTTTCAAATACAGTAGTGTGCTTTTTATTTATTAATGTCTTGCTATTTCATTGCCATCCTATTTTCTCACATTATGCAATGAATATTTGCTGTGTAGGAGTGTAAACAAGAGCAACTGCATTATATAAATGTAATCTATATGGTGACATTCAGACTCTTTCTGTGTGTTTGACAGCTGGTGGTGGTGGCCTATGATCATGGTGAGCCTGTGAAGCAGAACACGACTCTGGTTGAAATCACAGTCCTTCAGCCGTCAATCATCCCCGTTTTCACTCAGGAAGAGTACAGGTATGCACACACTCCCTGAAACAACGTTGTCTGAAAGTTTGTAGGTGTTTTGTGGAAGTGGTTCAGTTATAAGTGTAAGAAGAAAGAAACAAATCTCAGTTTCAAGAAACCATCTGGATAATTTTAGACTTGGACAAACAATCTGTGCTTGTTTTGAATAAGTGTGTTGTGTTAAAAGAGGGGATTAAAAGTTTAAGAAGGCTTGTAAGCAGAGATGTGACTTTATTCTTATTACTAACTTTCCTCTGATGTAATCAAAGTAAACAGTACTGCCTCGCCCACATATTAGCAGGAGGATTTAAAGGCATAAAGATGACACCACAGGGTGTTGGAAACCTGTTCTTTTGCTGACTCTTGTCTTGCTTGAACACACAGTAGCACAGAAAATGCAAAGCCTAAACAAAATGATGGAGGTTTGCTTTTAATGATAAAATGATGAGCCACAGAGCTTGCCGAGTTTCAACTTCAGGGAAGTTAGTTATGACTCGTCCTTAAGCAGTACTGTAGACATTTACGGAACATGACTACCGGTACCAGTTTGTTGGATCACGTAGATTCTTGCGAATCTTCTCAGTTGTCTTTTATTATTATTTTAAACAACCTTTTTAAACCTTTCAGAGTACATTTACACTAATTAAATGACACACAGGCATGGTTTCTGAGCTTTGCAGGTCAAATTTAAAGAGATTTTTCTCGTTTACGGAGCAGAGTTTAACTCTTCTCTTACAGTTTTGTAGAAAAATGATCAGAAGTACAACAGAAAGATGTCAGAGTGACCACATACTGAGTTTATACATATGGAACATATTAAGCTTGAAAAATGTGTGTGAGGAAGTTTTTGTGAGTGCAATATAATAATAATAATAATAATAATGTCCATTTTTGTCATCTGTGTATGTTTCCCATACATAGACGAAATTCGTCTCTGGATTTAACCCAACCACCACCAGGTGGTGCAGTGAGCAGCCATAGAAAGCACCCGGGGAGCTGGGGAAAAAGATGTGCACTCATAGACACCCCAAGGTGTGTAGTAGCCGGGGTTCGAACCTGGGTCCTTCGGGTCCCAAGTCGGAAGTCCTGCCACTACACCATCTTAAAACCGTAGCATTTTCACTCTGTTTTCATACATTCACCATACTAAATATAGCATTTCTGTGAAACATATCTCATTGTCTGATTGTCTGTATAATGTTGGGCTCATTTGTATTGAAGATTCACTGATTGAGATTAGTATGTTGTCAAAGGAAACTAATTTCATCTGCCTCTGTCCAATCTCATTCTTTTGGTCACTATAGAGCTCGTGACCATAGGTGATTGTAGGAACGTAAACCAACCGGTAAACAGAGTTTTACCAT
Source organism: Garcialebias charrua (assembly GCA_038048925.1). NCBI lineage: Eukaryota > Metazoa > Chordata > Actinopteri > Cyprinodontiformes > Rivulidae > Garcialebias > Garcialebias charrua. The sequence continues at coordinate 52,802 of JBBPBX010004740.1, forward strand.
ACAGCTCAGCTCCCTCCTCACCACAACAGATCAGCAGAGGGTCTGCAATACTGCAGATGCTGCACCAAGTCATCTGTCAATCTCGTTCTCCATTCTTCCTTCACTTGTGAACAAAACCCTGAGATACTTTAACTCCTCCACTTGTGGAAGAACCTCAACCTCGACCCAAAGAGAGCAATCCACCGTTTTCCGACTGAGGATTGTGACCACAGATTTGGAGGAATTAATCATTTTGGTTTTATTTGGAAATCAATTCATTCAGTTTTTACTGCTTTGTAATGGAGGAAAGAGATCCATGAGGAAAACCCAGACGTCCCTCTCCTCAGGGACACTCTTGCTCCTTCATGGAGATGTCAAGACGTTACTAAAGAGGCTACATAATCCTGCCAGTGAGTTCTGGGTCTTCTCTCGGAGGGACATCCTCCAAAACACTCCAGAATTGGATATCCAGGTGGCATCTTAATCAAATGCTCAAACCACCTCGGCTGACTCTTTTCAACGAGGAGGAGCAGCTTTTCTTTGAGCTCCACCCAGATGGCTGTCACGGACAACTCTACTGGGGAAACACAAAGTTTTCACAGATATTGAGCTAAAACCTGATGTTCGCTGATACAATCATTTATATTACAGTGTGTGGGCGTAACACATTGCAACATTGCATGAAATTGCACATAATCCTATTCTTGAGATATGATCCAAACAGCACCATTTTTTTCACCATAAGTCAAAGTCAAAGTCAACTTTATTGTCAAAACTGCAATATGTACAGGACATACACAGGATTGAAATTGCATTTCTCTCTGTCCCTCGGTGCAACAGTAAACATTTAAACACTAAAACACTAAAACATTTAATAAACATAAGCATAAAATGAAATAATAAAAGTGTAATACTGTCCTGAGTTTTTGCATAGTAGTTTTTGCATAGTAGTAGTATGAAAGTATGAAAAGTTACACCAACACTAAACATTTAATAAACATAAGCATAAAATGAAATAACAAAAGTGTAATACTGTCCTGAGTTTTTTGCATAGTAGTATAAAAGTGTAAAAAGTATATCTATAAAATAAAATGAAAGTTCTGGCATTGACATTTGTAATAGAGTGACAAAGCAGCATATGAAGTTTATGTACACAGTATATGTATGAGGTAGTTGATATTGGTATAGAGGTAAAGTGGCATATGCAATAAGGCTAGTAAAAATATATATATATATATATATATATATATATATATATATATATCAGCAGTAGTGTAGATATAAAAAGTAGTGTAAATGTAAACAGTAGTAATAAATGTAAACAGTAGTATTGAATGAAAACAGTAGTAATAAATGTAAACAGTGAATGTAAACAGTAGTATGACTATAGGCAGTAATGTAATACAAACATTAGTGCAAATATAAGAAGTAGTGCAAACTGAATGAGCACATGACCGTGAGTTGAGTGAATAACCCGTTTTGATGACACAGAGTCCAGTGTTAAAATCTTTGTGTTGTGTGGTGGTGTGAAACGTTTTTTGTGATTAAGGCAGTACAAGTGGGAGGGAGGGCAGAGCAGGCAGAGAGTTAAGCATCTTGACTGCCTGATGAACAGAACTGTCATTTAGTCTGCTGGTTCGAGCCTGCAGACTAAGATGTTCTTGGGCTAAAACTATCAAGATAATTTTCAGACATTGCTGTTGAATTCAATAATGACAAAAAAAAACATCTGCTTGTTTGTTTTTTGTTTTTATTTTAGGATGGAGCTACCCTAATATGTCATGGTTGTAATTCCAAATGTCTTATGAATGCATAAAATATGCATGCAGAGTTTCACACACACACGTGTCAGCCATATTGGCATCATTAGCTGTTTTTACTTGGTGGGTCACTTGTAGCTAAAAGCCTAGAAGGATGTTTAGTTGAGTAACTGTGTAATAAGCTGTGGCTGTGATTATCGTACCCACCACTGCACCCTGTATTCATTGGTTAACTGGACATCATTAACCTCACGCAGACTCTTCCATTGGTACATTTTCATCTTTAAATCACTTCTTGGTCTGCTGCCTTCATACATCTCCTCCTACATGTCTTTGCGTGAGTGCAGCTACAGCGTGCGCTCTCAGGACATGATTACCTGCAGTGTTCCGTCAGTGAGGACTGAACTTGGAAAAAGGGCCTTCTCCTATTCCGCTCCTGCTTCCTGGAATATCTTACAAAAAGATCTGAAGCTCTCGGCCTTGACCTCTCTAAATGGTTTTAAGAATCTGTTGGAATCCTGGCAAAAACCAATGCAGACATGTTCCTGTTTTTGATTTTCTACATCTACCTTATAATACCCTGATGCATGCTCAATAATCCAGGTAGAAAAATCTGGGTACTAACGATTCATCGTTAGGCTGATGGTCCTCCTTGATCATGTGAGCAGCTGGTTTCAGGCTGTCATCAGCCAACTGGTTGATCCACTGTGAGAGGGTGCTATTTATAAGACTGAGCTAAATACAGCAGCTCAGACTGAGGAAGTCTTTCGGACGAAAGACGAAACGTTTCTACAATTTTTTTGCTTTGTTTTGTTTTTTGAATATCCAGAGGACCAGACTTAGCTTTTTTTTAGATCTACCTTATAATGTTTTGCTAGTTTTGATACTTTGTTTAAAAAGAAATCTGTATTTCTCTCTTATGTTTGTTTATTGTTTAAGGAAATTCTACCATTGCTGTTCATCATTCTTTAGTTTGTAGCAGGTCGCTCTTGTAAATGACTCCACAAGGCTCAATGAGATTTACCTGACTAAATAAAGGTTGAATGAATGAAAAAACTGCTGCGACTGTGATTCAGTCAGAGCAGGACTTCCACCGGTGCCTCTCTTCATCTCACTGTGGACGGCTCTGTGCACCTGCAGAATTAGTATGCAGTCAACGTTGCAGATGCGTGAATAGTTATTAGCATCCAGTGGAAATGATCAGCATGAGGTTAAGTGAACCAAGAGGAAATATTGAAAGATTATTGAAAGCCTTTCCTTCCACTCTCTATCCAGTGTGTCTGTGTGTGTGTGTGTGTTTTAATCTGTGATCGCAGGCTCAGGTTTTTCCCCGCGCTATCAAAACGCCTTGCAGCTGCTCACTTTAATTAATCTAATTAGAAAATGATAAGAGTTAAGAGCCAAAAATGATTCCAACAATCAAAGCCTTGCATTTTTATAAAGATGTTTTATGATCAAAGATGGAAATGTGTTTGCTTTGTCTTGCATCATTACACAAAGATAACACTTTAAAGCATGACAAGAGCTTTAGATAAACCCAGCTGTTAGTAATCAGATTCTTGGCATGCTTCAACTGCGCACATCTGGTCAAAGAACCACAAAACCAACCAGGGAAGAGGTCACAGTCCTTATCGACACCAGACATTTGCAAACTCAGAGGTATATCAGTGTGACAGTAATCCTATTTGGCTCCCATCAAAGTAACTGAAATACTAGTTAATGGAGTTATTGGGTTTAATCAGGAAGATGCCAGATTATTTAACACATACACACATTGATTCCGGTAATGTCATTGATCTGTAGAACATCAAAACGCCACAGACTTAAATCTTTAATCTTGTGACGAGAACAGACAGAATAATTTTGTCAACATCTCCTTTGCAAGAAGAAAATGCCCAGAACTGTGAATCGTACTCACCCGGACTTTTTTTAAGGCTTTGCTTAGAAAAGATTTTTCAAGATTTTAGATTAGGCTTTTATGTAACTAAAATTAATCAAAGTTCATTTGTATTGTCAGCTCAGTGCGATTTGAAAGTGCTTTACAAATGATTGAATAGGTAGGAAAAAAAATGCTGATTAAAAGCTTGCAGAAATAAAGTGGATTTTTTAAAAAAGAGTTCCGACTTGAGCATACGTTTACAAGTTGAGCCAAGGGTTTTTATTCTCCTGCTGCTGAAAGCAAAGCAGCTGTCATTTCTTTTCTGGCCAGGTCCATGTCTGCATTGGTTTGTCTGTTAGCAAAACATCTCATGAATCTCAGGATGAATTTTAATAAAACTCACAGAGAGTAAACATTGAATCAACATTTACAAATTACAGTATTACATTTTGGAGCCAATTCAGTATGGCTGCCACAGCTGAACAACATTAGCCAACATGAAAATAGCTATAACTCAGCCAGTTTTACAGGTAATGAGTTAATATTTTGTGTGATAGTAGCTGAGAGTCATTCCCAATGCATTATCTAAGCTCTACATTGTACAGCATATACAAATACAGTATTTACCATTTGGGGTCAAGTTAGTTCAACATGGCTGCCTGAGCTCATGCATTGATCAAAAGGACTGTAACTGTCTTTTTTCAGCAGAGGATTTATTTAAAATACACTATATGCATTCCTTCAAGTAATGTTAGACCTTTAGTTGATTACATTGATTTAAAAAAGCTCTAAAACATAATTTATTTTTTTAATCAACTGTTTCTTGTATTTAACACTTATTCCATCCTATGCACTTGCGATTAGTGCTCATTTTATTTTGCATTTTTACACATTCTGCATTGTATTTTCTATTTTGTTGAAAATGGATGGATTTGAGCACTTGGATTTATTTTAGTCAAGTCAGTCTTGTTCTTCTGAGCTTGGCTACAAGTTAGACTTTGTCCAGGAAAAGAGAGCATAAAGACTCCAGAGGGAACTCTTTGAGAAAACCCAAATAGCCAGAATGGAACATTTTTAGACTTTCAGAGAGTTTTAGATTACATCACTGCAGCCAGGGGAGGGAAAGCAAGACAGAAGATGCTATCAAAGGTTTTTTTGAAGATAAAGAATAAAAGAAGTGAAAATATTAAGGCTCAGGTTTTATTCTTCAGTTTCTAACATGCATCAACCTCAGACATCTTCATATGAAATACCACATTACCAAATCTTGTTTAAAAATATTTAGACCAGTATTCGTGTAGGAGAAGAGTCTCAAGTTTTTTTTTTTCTCAGGAAAGAAAACTTTCTTAATTTTTCTACCTGGGTTATTGAGCATTCACCAGGATATGAGTCTCGGGAAATGTTTTACATGAAAAAATAAAATGCCTTGCATTCTTAAAAGAATACATATCGCCCACACACTTGTTATGAAGAAACATCATGTGCAATCTGTGTGAACTCAGTTAATATGTTGGGGTATTATTTTGCTATCAGACAAATATGTGCACACACGATTGCCCACTTTTCATGATGGATGGCAATAATCTAGACAGTTTTTCCAGTCCAGAATTAATCCCACCCTGCTTGATGCTTTTAAAGTACTCCACCCTCACCATAATCCATTATTATTATTATTATTATCATTATTATTATTATTATCATTATTATCATTATCATTATCATTATCATTATTATTATTATTATTATTATTATTATTATTATTATTATTATTATTATTATTATTATCATTATATCATCATTATAAGCTAGTCAAAAAATGGAATAATGAGGTGTAATCTCCATCCATCTGTACATTGATAACCATTCTCTTGTCCAGGGACATCCCTCTGATACGCTAAAGGTAATTAAATGAAACTTGATACAAATATGTACCATCACTAGAGCAGGGTTATTGAACTAAACTGCTCAGGGGGCCACAGTTTCTGAAAGCCAACAGCTCGGGGGGCCGGACATCCAGCTATTTAAAATCATTATGTAAATAAACCAAAGTTTACAATGATCTGTTATGTTTTAAATTTGTTTATTTTATTGCATTGATACATAAATGCAATAAACAGAACTCAAAACCCAAATCCAGAACCCAAAAATAAATAAATAAAATAAAATAAATAATTTATTTATTTTTGTTTATGAAGTGGGACGGACTGAAGTCACCTGCTGGCCATAAATGGCCCGCGGGCCGCCAGTTTAATAGCCCTGCACAAGAGTGTCTCACAAGATTTTTAACCCAGTGTACTTACAAGGGCAGGTGGTCATGAAATAGGCTTTTAAAGATGTTCAAAGTTACCATGCACTTCGCCTATCCTAGCACAGTACCCTACATAATTATCAAAAAACACATACAGTACATTTGGAGCCATAATGAAGAAAAAAAAAGAGTTAATTTCTTACTGGGAGCTGGTCAATTCTTCCTCCGTCTGTTAGCATGTTAGCTCGTGCACCTCCGAGCTCCTGCAGCTTCACGCGGTCCACAGCGTTTACAGCAACGTCTGTTAGCATGTTAGCTCGTTGCTCAGCTGTAGCCTCTGCCTCGTAAACCTCCGCTCCAAAAAATAAGGTCTCCTGTATTTCCACGCGGTCCAGCGGTCCAGAGTTAGCATATTAGCCCCTCCTGACCTCCTCTGCTCCGGTCTGCCTGAGGTCTCCTGTAAGTTTCCAGCGCGTCAAGCTCCCCCTCTCCCTCCCTCCTGTAAGTTTCCACTGAGCGTGCGTCAAGCTCCCCCCTCCCTCCCTCCTGTAAGTTTCGTTTCGTATTTTCTGGTGTAAAGGCGCATAAACCACGTAACTCAAACAATGCTTTTCAATGGGAGGGCGTTCGTAACCGCGAAACGTTATAANAGGAAAATACATTATTATTATTATTATTATTATTATTATTATTATTATTATTATTATTATTATTATTATTATTATTATTATTATTATTATTATTATTATATATACAGTATATATGTGTGTATGTATACCGCTGTTGCCGCTGTGCTTGCTCAGGATGAGAGACCATAGCCAGGCCAAGATTTGACTTGTCTGCTCGATTCCTTGAATGGATAGCTTTACTAATCAGTGTTTTGGCGGGTGGGTACGCTGGCGTGTTGTCGTGTCGTCACCACTTCTCCACGCAAAAATAAATTATTGTTTCACTTACCTACTGCCTTTGTCAACCTCGATCCCGTGTCATCTGACTGTTCTGGATTTTCCCCTGTGCTCCTTTTCGGGGTATGCTCATTCAAGTTACATCTCACTTTTTCTTGGTTATTTTCTTCGGAGCCGTGGGTCTGCTGTTAGCGGCTAGTTCTGTCCTAGCTCCTTCTCATAGCTGCTTGAATCTTAACATCTTCTGTTTCTACCACCTAACAACTGGGACTTTTTGCGTAGACCTCGTTACATCCATAGAAGCTCTCGGAAGAAATTCGCTTACTCTCGGCAACTGGGTCGGACTCAATTTTTTTTCCACTTGGTCCACGCGACGTGTCGCACCTCGATTACGTCATCAGAACGCTGCGTCTGTGGTCTCTTGTAGTCCACAGCACACGAAGTGGCAAGGAGAACGTGGAGTGGACCTCAGTTTGCTTAAATCGGTTCTACAGGCGTCCAGTCGCCAGTCCAACTAGTATTAAAATAAAACTTTTCAATGTACAATCACTATCCAACAATCTTTTAAACACTATCCACCTTTCTGATCTTAGTTGATATTATTATTTGATTTTACTTGATTTTATCACTTGTTTTATTTTTTGTTCTTTGATCTTTGTTGCACTTTGTAGCACTTTGAGATTTTTATTAATGAAAAGTGCGTTATAAATTGAATTCATTATTATTATTATTATTATTATATATATACAGTATATATATGTATGTATATATATACAGTATATGTGTGTGTATATGTGTGGAATTAGCCGTGACCAAATTGAGATCTATATTTTTTTCAGTAGTTTGGACATTACCATGTCAATAACAATTGCCTTTGTAAGTAAATCTGGATGGTCCTACTGTTACCATTTTATGCAAAACAGATAACACAGGTTTTATCATATGCAATCTGACTTACGCAGCTTCCCTTTAAGCTGAGTCCGAACCCCCCAGAGTAAACTGATGAAGAGTGTAAAAATCAGTCAAAATGAATCAGCAGGGGGGTTTAAAACTCACAACTGTGGGATTGTGGAAAACACTGCCATACACCTTTAACAAGTGGTGAGTTTTCAAGATCAGTAAAGTCGGCGAGGTAATTGCGAAGCCTCGTCGCTTTCCTGCTGTGACAGAGTCAGCATGCACCAGTTTAATTGCCCTTCAATGTTTCTGACCTCGAGCAGGACATCCCGTTTGTTATCAAACCGACGTAATGCTGTCTTTAGGGGAAGTTTGGCTAAAACTGTGAAAGATAAGAACTGCCAGTGCAGTGAACATGGGGACAAAATTATATCACGTGAGCCAATTGATCACGAGTTAGAAGACAAACTTGTCTGTTACTACACAGCAGCAAATGTCATATTTTAACCTTTTGACTGTACACTCTTTCCTTTAAAGGCCTCAGTCCTATACGGTCATAGATTTTCTCAAAACAAACGTTGTTTGTCCTCTTATGACTGGAACAATAGCATTTATCCAAATTATGTTTTATGTAAACACCCCCAAACATTTAATCTCATAAGCAAAATGTTAAAAAGCAAAACCATTGTGAAGTTGAAGACATTCCACATCCAATCTAGTAGGCTTTATCAATCCAAATTCTGGAGTGTGTGCAGCTGCTTTATGGAACTGCATGAGATGCCTGGTTATGAATTAGATTCACATGTACATTCGAATGGAACTTCTCGCCCCACACAAAGGAGGCTTGTCACACTCTTTGTCTGCCTGGCTCATGAGAGATGTTTTGGTCACCTGCATGAATGTGTGATTGGGAGTGCTGAGTGAGCATTGTAGGTTCCCTTTCAGTCAAGTTCTCTCTGTGAAACATATGCTATGGGAATTGCGCCCCCGCGTGATTACCTGAAGGAATACATTCACGCCTTTATGGCTAGGGCGTCAGCGTTGCGCCAGAGGCCCCGCCCTCTGGGTATTTAAGCCGCTGAAGCCCATCCATCTTTCTCTTTTTTGCCCTTCACCTCGCTTAAACCTGAGCTACCTCTCTTCGCGGGACTTCTCTGTTGCTTTCATTCATTCATTCAACCTTTATTTATACAGGCTAGCCTCGTTGACCCATGGGGACTCATTTACAAGAGGGACCTGTCTCACTCACACCCAGGGTCAATTTAGAGTTACGAATCAGCCTAACATGCATGTTTTTGGACTGTGGGAGGAAACCGGAGCACCCGGAGAAAACCCAAGCATGCACGGAGAGAACATGCAAACTCCACCCAGAAAGGCCCTCGGACCAGGATTCGAACCGGGGACTTGCTCGCTGCGAGGCAGCAGCTCTACCAGTTTGTGCTTCATCACTCAACCAGAGGTGAGCTTGCTCCCTACACAGAGTGTACAGAGAACTATTCCTGCGTACTGCTGGACTAGTGAAAGCTAGTCTGGAACATTTTCTCTTAACCCCAAAGTTTTTTCTTCTCCGCTCTCCACAGACTGCTTTGCTCGACGGCGCTAACCGCGCCACAACCGCTACCCCTGCTAACTCGTAGCGGGCTAGCCAGCGAAAGTGACGCAACAAAGGAGACGTCTCAAATTAAAAGAAAAAGGATTCTGGAAGGACTCGCTCGCCTTATCTCGGACATGCCTCCGGAGAAAGGAAAGCGAAAGACAAGACTTCCAAGGAAAACCAGCAGGACGGCGAGCCCAACTTCGCGCGCCTGTCCTAGCGGATACGGTTTCTCCCTCGCAGCGACGGACACCCATGAGGCCTGTCCCGTCTGCTTGGGAATGTTACACGCAAAAACGGCGCTGGATGCACCCGACTTTTGCCCACACTGCAGCCAGATGCTGGAGGCGGTGCTACGGCACCGGGTTGACCTCGTCGCCAAGGCCATGGGCGCCCAAGCAGTACCAGCAAATCCGGATACCACCGAGCCCCTCACTCCCACGCCGAAGCTCGAGAACATGGCTCTGCACGACAGCACACAAGTCGAATGGGGTGACAGCCCTGACGTGCTGGCTCCTATGGTGGACCTAACAGTCGAATTCGACACTCGAGGCATGATGAACGAGGACGAGATCTCAATTTCAGCCTCAGGTGAATTTTCCGCGGAGGACGCAGACGTCAAATTCGAGGAACAGGGAGAAGACCTCTCCCAAACCCCCAGTACCTGTGCTCCCGGAAACTGACTTTTCCATCCCTGCTCTGTTCGACCTGTGTCACAGAGCAACGGACGCGTTGCACATCCCATGGCCAGAGCCTCCGCCTCGTCAACAGGTCACGAGGCTGGCAGGAAACTATTTTTACTCAAAGCAGCAGGCCGCCACGAGGCAAAGGATGCCCGTGTTCCCGGACTTCCTCACAGAACTAACTCGCACCTGGCCTCAGCCCAGAGCTCCCATGCTCTTACCACTCTCACAGTTCCTCGACGTGGACGGGATGGATGAGGTGGGAATAGCCAACGTGCCTCAAATTGAGGACACACTGGCGTCTCACCTGGCTCCCAAGTCATCCGGGACAAAACCAACTCTTCCCAGCAAAGCTTGTCGAGCTTCAGCTTCTCTGCTCGAGAAATGCTACAGAGCTCAGGGACTTGCGGCGCGCGCCATGAACGCGTCCGCGTTGATGCAGGCTTACCTGGCTGAAAAGCTGCAACAGCTCCAGGTAACGACGGACAAGCAAGCTGCCGCTGACTTGCTGGATGAAGCCCGTAGGGCAACAGACTTCGTGCTCCGCATGATGGGGACAGCCGCTGTTGCTCAAGGCAGAGGCATGGCGGAAGTGGTCATCGCGATACGCCATCTGTGGATGACTTTAACTGATCTCCCCGAGGGACAAAAGGTGCCTTTTCTCCACCACTCGATAGAACCGACGGGATTGTTTGGGAAAGCTTTGGATCGAATTCAGACCAAGCTGGACCAAAGGCGCAAACAGGCTGAAGCTCTCCGGGTGGGCATTCCCAGGAGAAGCTTCGCCCCCCCCCCCCCAGGGAGTCTGCTGGAGGCAGACCTGCGCAGCCTCGACACCGCTCGGCAACGCGTGCCCCACCGCAGAAGCGGCCGGCGTACGAGGATGAGCATCGGCAGAGACCACCGCCGGGCCCACCTCGGACTGAACACGCATGGAGCAAAAACAGGTTTGTCCCCCGCCAAGCGGTCAGACATAGGGCCTCCTCGGCGAACCGGGACACCAGACAAAAGTGTACCTGATGAACCAAGTTCATGACTTGACTTTACACAATCACCCGCCCACGTGGTACTGGAAATGATCTCTTCATGTCCAGACTTTATTTGTAACACGGTACAAAAAGCTGGTAACTCTGTTGCATGCACAAATCATGTTTTTCCTGCTGTGAGTGACATAAAGATATATGTCATTACACATAAGCACGAATAAAGCTAAAAAACAGCCCATCTCTGTTTTATTGACTCTAAAAAAAATCAAACAACAGCAAACCACAAATAACTTCAGCAGAAAAAGGTCCCTCTGGCCTGCCAGCCGTCATAACGGGAGGGGACCGTCTTCCCCCCCTCCCTCACGGCTCACGGGGTGTTAGCCTAATCAATGAGCCCCGGCAGGGGGCCTTTGCTCTGTCAGTAGCGGACAGGCACAGAGGCATCTGCAAGCAGGCCCCCACCCCTCATGGAGACAGGTGAGGGGGGTCACGTGCTCCAGCCCCCGCTCCATTGTGAACGACGGGGCGGTCAATACACTAACCAAGCAAACACGTGACATGTCCGCGCCTCAGGGAGGCGCGCCGACAGAATCTAACGACGGGGGGGCCACGTCAGAAGCCCACAGGCAACCACAAGCTTCACACGTTCACAAAAGCAATTGTGATCAAACTGCTGTACGTGTAAACAAATCAGGGCTGAATCAGATTCCTCTTCCTGTTATTTGAAGGGAACTGGGCTCTCTATAACCATCCATCCATCCATCTTCTTCCGCTTATCCGGGGTCGGGTCGCGGGGGTAGCAGCCTAAGTAGGGAGGCCCAGACTTCCCTCTCCCCAGCCACTTGGAGCAGCTCCTCCGGGGGAATCCCAAGGCGTTCCCAGGCCAGCCGAGAAACATAGTCCCTCCAGCGTGTCCTGGGTCTTCCTCTGGGTCTCCTCCCGGTGGGACATGCCCGGAACACCTCACCAGGGAGGCGTCCAGGAGGCATCCTAACCAGATGCCCGAGCCACCTCAACTGGCTCCTCTCGATGTGGAGAAGCAGCGGCTCTACTCCGAGTCCCTCCCGGATGACTGAGCTTCTCACCCTATCTCTAAGGGAGAGTCCAGCCACCCTGCGGAGAAAACTCATTTCAGCCGCTTGTATCCGAGATCTTGTTCTTTCGGTCATAACCCAAAGCTCATGACCATAGATGAGGGTGGGAACGTAGATCGATCGGTAAATTGAGAGCTTTGCCTTTTGACTCAGCTCTCTCTTCACCACGACAGACCGGTACAGCGCCCGCTTCACTGCGGATGCTGCACCTATCCGCCTATCGATCTCACGCTCCAGTTTTCCCTCATTCCCTCTATAACCAAACAATTTAAAGTCTGCCAAGCACAACGAATCATCTCCACGTTCTCACGTTGCAGCTGTCCCTTTATCATTAATGGCCGACACGCAATGTCCAAGCAGTGATCCGGCAACACGTGACCTTTCTCACTGTGCTGGTTCAGCTCTGCTCTTAAACAATATTCTCCCAACGGGTGAAACACAGACCTTTGGCCGGTTTGTCTGGTTCCAACACTCTGTTAAGGCCGAGGACCAGTAAACTAGACCCATCCAGGAAACAGCTTGGGGTCCAAGAGATCTGTTCCTTTACAAAACTCGCAGCTTCTCAGTCCCATGACCCCAAACAAGGAGAGAAAATTCTGCTTCACTTATGTCTAATAAGGTCGACCGGTTGCATCTGCCCTCTATCACTCACGATCAGAGCACCTTGGCAGCACATCTGCAAAAAGGCCTTCTCCCCAACTTGGTTGACTCCCAGGGGATCATAGCTTCCAGGGCCCTTGATAAAGAACTAGATACACCAACTGCTCTTCTTCAGGGTCAAAGTATGTCACCAGAAGAAGCAGTCTCACCACTTAGGCTGAGAGCTGTTAAAAATCTTAGCTTGTTAGCAGAAAAGAACAAGCTGATGGCATCAGGCCTGTCGGAAAATGTGGTAAAAACCATCTAAAATGCCCGTGCTATGTCAACACAGTCTCTCTACGCACAAAAATGGCCTATTTTTGAAGCTTGGTACACATAAAGAAATATTATTTCTTACTCATGCGACTTGGCTCAGCTCTTGACTTTCCTTCAGGACTTACTGGAAAAAGGTTGTTCTTTCTCAACGATTAAAGTTTTCCTATCAGCTCTTTCAGCCTGTCACAAAGGCTGGTGACACAGGACACCTGGTACGTATCCAATCATAATAAGATTTATGAAGGATGTGCTAAGAATGAAACCACCCAGTAGGATCCTGACCCCTGGTTGGGATCTTAGTCTGGTCTTGGGAGCTCTCTGTGATCCCCCATTCGAGCCACTGAGCGAGATTAAGATAGATTTATTATCTTATAAAACCGCTCTTCTCCTGGCCCTTTGCTCGGCGAAACGCGTGGGTGACCTCCATGCCTTGTCTGTACATCCAATGTGTACCAGATTCGCCCCTGACGGGTCAAAGGTCACCTTAAGGCCTAATCCCGCATATATTCCCAAGGTCTTGACTTTAAACCCTAGAAGTCTGGACTTTGATCTCTCCTCTTTTCCACCTGCTCCTGTCCTCACTCAGGAACAGGAAAGGCTGAAGGCTCTCTGCCCCGTGAGAGCTTTACGCACTTACATGCAGAGAACAGCCGAATGGAGAAAAACAAATCAACTGTTTGTGTGCTTTGCAGCACCTGCTACCGGAAAGGCCCTATCAAAACAACACCTCTCACATTGGGTGACTGAGGCCATTAAAAGGGCGTACAGTAGCAAAAGTCAACAGGTGCCCCCTGGAGTGCACGCTCACTCTACTAGGGGCTTGGCCACTTCGTGGTCACTGTTCAAGGGTGTACCAGTTGCAAACATTTGTGCTGCTGCGAACTGGAGCTCATTAAACACTTTTGCAAAGCATTACAGTTTGGATGTTACTGCGTGTGATGTCACTCAGGCTGTTCTTTCTAACACACAGTAGAAAGTAGCCTTGAGATGCCTGCTGGTCAAAGGCAGACGTTCACACTAGCATGCATTTTACTGAGCATTTCAAGGGTGTGAATGAATTACGTTCCCATAGCATATGGTGCACCGAGAGAACTTGACTGAAAGGGAACTGAAAGTTATGTATCATAACTCATGTTCACTGAAGGAAGGGAACGAGGTGCAACATATCTGGCCTTTTTCAATGCTGAAAACTCGGTGAAGTGCAATTTTGAAGAAAGATGGATGGGCGTCAGTGGCTTAAATACCCAGAGGGCGGGACCTCTGGCGCAACGCTGACGCCTTAGCCGTAAAGGCGTGAATGTATTCCTTCAGGTAATCACGCGGGGGCGCAATTCCCATAGCATATGTTGCACCTCGTTCCCTTCCTTCAGGGAACATGATTTATGGTGCATAACTTTCAGTTTTTGAGACTTGAAATCTGAGCCCTCTTTCACCCCCTCTCAAACCATTTGTCTTCTCTGTCCAAACTATGACATTTTGTCCTCAAAAAAATAGCGTCCTTTATCCTTGAGGTGTAGGCGGACAGCTGAGTCTTGTCCTGAAGAGTTAGTTTTCCGGTGTTGAGCCATGCGTCTGTGGAGAAGTTGTCCTGTTGGGTTTAAAATGTACTGGGATGTTGCGTTTGGAGAAAATCCTTCAGTTTTGCAGATACTCCTGCAACATAAGGGATGACTATGTTTTTGCGTTTGCTTTTATCTGTTCTGTTCTGCAGAACATTTTTTGGATTTGTTTGTCGATTTGACAAGGCCCAGATAGAATATCCTCAAGTTTGGAGTTTCTTTGATGCGTTTCTCTTCCTCCAAACATCAATGTGCATATTCCTTCTGCTATTTCAAGTTGCTTTCATCTAGTCCAGTACCTAATGTTCATCTGAAGGTGAACCAAAATGTGTTCACATCCAAAGTAAGGAAGGCATATTTTCTTCACTTTTTATTGGCTTTTTGAGTTACACGTGTGGCTTGGGCAAAAACAGCAAATATCTATAAATGTGCAACAAAGTTAAGTCAGGTTCTCTTGACGTTTTTTTTCTTTCTGTTGAAACATTTTGTTTTTCATCCAGAAGACTTCATCAGTTCAAGGAGCCACAACAAGCTCAGTACGACAAGTAGCACACGCACACAGTGGGCCAACCAGATTTATGGTGATAAGATGGTTTCACGTTTCAACAAAAATAAACTGTCCAGAGGACCTGACTTAAAAGTGCTATGTGTAACTTTCTGTTGTGCACAGGACTTAGAAATATTTTCAACAGTGCACTTTAAAACAACACACATCAACAGCACATTTGGGGACGGGGGTGTATGTGTCGGGGTCTAGGTTTGTTAAAAAAAATTATCTTTCTGACCCCCCTGGTTCTCTGGCGGCTATTCTGGGGGTGGGGTCCGGTAAGGTGACGGGCGGTCGGGTGTTGTCTTGGACTATGGGGGGGTTCGGGGCCTGGGGGATCGCCGTGGGCGGGGCTGGCATTGCGCTCCCCCTGGGGCTGCTTGGGCTCGGGTGTCCTGTCCTGTCGGCGGGGCGGGTTGGGCCGGATCTTGGATGTCTGCTACTCTCCACCCCAGAATGAATGGGGCTACCTCCTGGGTTTGGATGTGGGCTGCCCCATGTAGGGGGCAGGTACATGTCTTGGACCTAGGGGGTATAGAGTGTGTATCGGGATTATGAATGGAACGTGTCGTTATTGTTTGTCTTTCTGTGAGTGAGGGTGAGGATGAGGGTGGGTCTGAATGAGTGTGTCTGTGTATGAATGTTTGTCAGGCTGGGACTTGGGCTGCCCCCTCTCTGATACATCTGAGGCTACTCAGTGTCGCGCTCCTGCCGCATGGCCCCCTGGTGGGTGTTCCTTTGCCTACGGGCGTGATTGGGGCCCTCATTGTCTGGGGTTGGGCGCTTGGGCTTATGTCGGCTCGGCCTGGTGGCTGCCTGGTGGGGCTCGGGTCTTCTGGTCCTGTCGGGTCTCGGCCTGAGGGGTGGGCGTCCCCAGTGCTTGAGCCTCTGTGACCGGTCCTGGGGCTACGTTGGTGCAGCGGGCTCCGGCGGGGGCCTGTGAATTTGTCGCTGTTGACCCCGGGAGGGTCA
>JBBPBX010004741.1:0-24862 GCA_038048925.1 Garcialebias charrua
ACGTCAACAATTGGAGGTTCCTACCGAGTTGGTTGCACGCGCGGACAGGAAGGGGCAGAGTCCAGAGCACTGATCAGTGACCGGTCACCTCTACAAAGAAGGTAGGCAGATTCCTGTTTAAACAAAATCTGTGATTGGGAATTTTATAGGCAAATTTAAACTCAGTGTGTTTGGACTCCATTAAAAGTAGAATTATAAGTTTCCAGCCAAGACTCCAGATCCCAGAGTAAAAACACGCAATGGTCGAGCCAACCAAATGCCGACGGGCGTTTGGAACAGAGGGAAAGGGGTTCTAGGATAAATAAATAATTTATCCGCCGCCGTTTCCTGTAACTCTGAGACTAAGTTCAACTGTAATCTTGTTAGGTTTGTGGCTAACTATAAAACAGTGTCAATTAAATCCACTTATAATTTGACTTATGATAAGTGGAGGCGGGATCTGGTGAGGTGATGTATTTGTATATTACCATGCGTAAATACATTATAATACATTAGGAATGAAGGCATTGAAAAAATTTAAACCCACAAACAAATAAAATAAATAAAGTGTGGGACTGAGTGAAGAAAAAAATTAAACCCACAAACAAATAAAATAAATAAAGTGTGGGACTGAGTGAAGAAAAAATATTGAGGAAAACGCGCTGACTTTCGCTGATAAAATAATCTGATAAGAGTTCCTGGACCAGATAAAAATAGAATAGAATTAGTCACAGAATACTAAATCTTTTTTATGTTCTAAAATAATGGTTTCCTGCCATGTGAGGAGTCAATGCCTGCCTCACCTGCGTGACTTGTCTCTGCTCTCCAAACTGCGTGTGGCTTTCTCTCTCTCTGCAGCGCTGTGCTGCTCTGGACCAGTGGCGGAGTTAGACTTTTATTGCTGGGGGGGCCGAGAGGGGGCCAAAACTATAAGTGGTCCACTTACTACAGCACAGTGGGAAAAATGGTTTTATCCCAATTTTTTGGGGGGGATTTGTAGACGCTATGAAATTTTGAAACATATTTTTCCCTTAAAATGATACAGGCTCTCAGTTTAAATTTTTGATCTGTGATCTAAATATTTTTAAGTTTAGAAACCAAGTGGTTTTCTAAACAGCTTTAGTGTTTGACTTTGTCCACACTCATAAAATACACAATGAAGTACCCAAAAAAAAAAAATATATATATATATATATATATATATATATATATAAATATATATATATATATATACCGGTAAACTTAAATGGTACATATCGCCCCTTGCTGCTTTGAGCATGTAACAGTCACAAGACCACATTGAAATAAGAAATATAAAATATGATAAAAATACATTTCTGTTCATTTTATTTCTATCCAAGACACTATGATAAGAATGACTATATATTTAATATAGGTGGATAGAGTACAGTATCTCTGTTTACAATTCTGGTTGGTGGTGTGCCTCGTGATTTTTTCAGTGAAAACACAGTGTGCCTTGGCTCCAAAAAGGTTGAAAAACACTGGTCTAATGAAAATAAACAGTTTAAGTTAATTAGAATAATTTAAAAAAATAAAAATAAATAAATAGCTAAACAAGAGCATAGTTTTGCTAAATTAGGCTGAAAAGTTGGATTAAAAATGTAGAATTAGCAGAAAAAGCTGAAACAGGCTATATACAGAAATTATTAAGTAAAATACCTTGATATCACAATATTTTTTGCCTCAATAAAAGCACGGTCCTACTTGTTATTTATTTAATTGTTCACATACATAACTTTAAAAAATGGGAGTTAAAACTGCATATTTCTTGGTGCATTTGTGTGTACAACTGGACCAGTGCTCTGTTTTTATTTTTTATTTATTTTATAGACGTTTTAATAAGATATAACACCGCTGCGACTGTTGCTCGCTGCTCTCCTCTCAGCTTCTGCCTAGAGAAGCAAGAGCCGCGCGGCCTCTCTCGTCTTCTCCCTGGCTCCCGTTCTGCGGTTACCTTTGGAGTTCTGGTCGTAGACTCAGGGCTCGGTTCTGTCCAGCGTGGAGCACGGGGCACGCGTGCTCAGAGCTCTGCTGTGCGGCTACCTTCTGAACTCCCGACCCACGGGGAGAGAAAAAGAGAGGGGCAGATCTTCCCGGAGCTTTTGCTAAAAATCTGCTATAAATCATGAAATCATGAAATAACACATTTAGTGTTATTTCTCTACCATATAAATAAACGCTCCTGTATTATTTTTAAATAAACAAATAAATAATGGCGATGCAATTTGAAAACATGGTGAGTCATGGACTTTAAAGAATTCAAAAATGGAAGGAGGAAAATAATGATTACTGTATTTTTAGCCTGTATGACATATTTATGGATTGCTTTTTCTTCTTAAATATGAAACAAACATTGAGGCGCTGAAGTTAGAACAGTTTTATTTAGATACAGCAGTTAATAGAGTAATAAACGAATTCTCCACCTCTTCAGGAGTTGGTGCTGGGTTCCTGAAACACAAAAATAAACGTTACATTAAAACGGGTTACACTTCTCCATTTTAACAGGACTAGATCATTTTCTACAGCGTGAATGTGGGTGAAATGAAAAATTAGAACTTCAGCTCTGGACGAGGGTCTGGTTTTAACCAGGCTAGAAGGCCTCAGGATTGTACGGTTTTTTGAATAAACAAATAAAATATTTGCGGACAGGTCGAGACAAATTAATTAGGGCCGAATGAACCGTCACAGCTGGAAGGATTGATCAAAAAAGATTATGACATTCTATCTCAATAATTTTAGGTTATAACACTTAGATAAACGGAAAAGTGAGAAAATTGCAGTGGAACTCCCGTTAGCATAGCATATGCCTAACAGCGGACATTTTAAAACTTTGTAACGGTAGACGGCTCACATCGGATTCGCTAACAAAGCGTACAGTGGCGCGTCGTGTAGATAAACAATATCGACTTTAAATAATCCAAAGTTAGTTTTTGTAGACGAACTTAGCAGCTAACAGCAAAGCTAACGAGCCACGTTTGACGTGGTTCACGAGACGTCGTCTTATAATTTGTGTATAGGACGTGAGGCATACTTGCATTTTCCAATATAAGACCAATTTGGAAGACGTACTTTTGTGAATAGTTCCAGTGAATGTCCACGTCTTGTGAGCGGACGCAAAAGACAGTCGTTTCCTGTACAGCCTGAGCAGGGTTGCCAGGTGAGAAATGTAGGATTATCGTACACCCATTATAAACAAAATAATAAGTACTGTACTGTAGCGTCTAACAGGCACTCACAGCTTTGTGGCGTCAGTACTGGGGGAACCATAGACATTAATACGCATTATTGTCTGGGGGCAACTAAATGAGCTCAACAGAAAGTCTTCTGTCACATTTAGAAAAGCAGGATTAGCTGGAATTCCAAGACGCCTTCAGGGTTCAAAAAAAAAAAAAAACTCCGACAGACAGTTGCGACAGGCTGATGAAAACCGATCACAACTACACGTTTACAGAATGGCGAAATTATTGTATTTTTGGCCTTTGTCGGGATTATTGATCGTACAGAGGGCAAAATTATCGTACAAATACGAAAATTATCGTACACCTGGCAACACTGAGCCTGAGTATAATGGAGACCCCTGATGGACGAAAAAAGGTACTGCAGACAGGAGCATAATAATTTCTAGAAAAAACCAAAAACAGGTCGGAGTCACTTTATTTTTTAATTTAGTCATCCAGTTGGGTTATTCGTTCTGAAACATTTAATAAAAGTAAAGGGATGCAGGTACAGAGTTTAATAACTGTTTGGAGTCAGATGAATAAAAGAAGAGGACAGATTGGGGTTTGAAGAATAAATAATAATAATAATAATAGTAATGAATTCAATTTATAACGCACTTTTCATTAATGGAAATCTCAAAGTGCTAAGGAGGGAGTAGCCCTCACAGACAGGTCTTAAATGAATACATATTTATAGATGTGGAAAATGGATTTAAAATTCATTCATTTCTAAATTTTGATGCACTTTTAACATGCAGGAAAGGGTTTTAACAGAACTGTTTTTTTGTATGTCCAGAAGCCCAGATTTAGCTTTTTTAGATTTCTCTACATGGATTATGGAGCATGCATCAGGGTATTTAACAAAACAGTTTGTTGAATAAATGTTTTAAAACGTGCAATCACTGATCATTTCTTTAATATGTAATGCACTTAAATGTTAAACTGAGTACAAATGTAAAAGGACAATTAATTTAATGTTAATATTTTTATAATTTCTTTATTCTTTGCACTAATATAAAGACAAAAGTGGACTTTTGGAATGAGTATTCTGGTCTGACCCCCTTGAGATCAGATTAAGCTGTATGCGGCCCCTAGATCAAAATGAGTTTGACACCCCTGGATTAATAGTTATATACCTGGAACAACAGGCCAAAATGAAAGAGCCCATATTTTTACTTTGAATAAATGAGCCACTGAGCTTAATAATTTCAAATTGTCAATTTAGGAGGGCATGAAAATATACACGATACATAAATAAATCCAACAAGAAGGCAGGTCTTAGGAGGCTCAAGGAATTTGCTAATTATCATAGACTGTATACTAGCAAGGGGGTCTTAGAAGACCGTAAATTATATTTTCTAAAATAAAAGTAGGCTACAGTATTTTTTGATTTCAGGGTTAAATTGATTATTTCACTTTTAGGTAAACTAATGTTTTGGATCTGTTGTGCAGATCAGATTAAAAGATGCCTCCGTCGAAGGTTCCATAATAAAGATTGTTAACAGAAAATTAATTTGATCCCGGTCTGTTAATGATTTTTTTTAATTTTTAGTTTTTCAATTTTTTAAATAGCCTCATTGAACAGTGTTGATGGAACAAGAGTGAGTCTTGTGAATCCCACCTCATCTTTACAGAACACATAATGGTAAATATGCATTAAGATAGGCCTCTGCCAAAACACATGCAGCATCTGACTTTTGAATCTCGGCTACTGTGGTTATTGATCAGATCGGATCAGATTTAATATGAAGGTGTGTCCAGAAACTGAAGAACAAACTCATATGCAACCTTGCTCAAAGAACTTTGAGGGGCATACGCAAGGAACGACTGAAAACAACAAAGGCACCGAAAGAACAAAAGACTGTCCACAAAAACTTTCAGCCGAGCAGAGGCAAAGACTTTCTCAAAGAACTGTCGAAACATGGTCATCAGACACAAATGGCCAGGATATACGGTCCGGATTTGGGGGTCCGGACGAGAATCAGAACCCAGTGAACGTCTCACTGGGGGCTGGAACAAGAGAAAGCTGAACACGTTCTCCAAACAGACAAGAGAACAAATGGTCCTGAAGTCACTCATACCAGCAAAGGCCACACCCCATATTGATCTGTGAGGATCTGTCGTTGATCTTAGTGGCCGGGATCAAAACTACAGCTGCTATGATAAATTTTTAATAAAACACATAGGCACATTAGGGCCTGCCAGCGCAGGCCTCATGATTCTCAGTTATACTATGCTCAGGTGGATCTGACGACTTGCTTTTTCTGGTTCTTGTAACTGTGGTGAAGCTGAAGGGGAGCAAGGGAAATGATCCTAGCTCCTGGCCCCAAAACGAGTTAACTTTTATATTTTTGTTTTTGCAGTTATCCTTGGCGGAGTGCATGTTGGGATTCTGATGTGTCACAAGGGGTACATTTTGGTAAATGATTATAATTTTAAAGAAAATGAGATGATATCGTAGATTACTGTTAGCTATATGGTTGTGAAAACCAAATTACTGGTGGCAATAGGCAGAGGTTTAGGAAACATCTGACACTAGTGCTAAGGTTAAAGGATGGTAAATTTAGACACAATTTCCAATTTATTAACCAAATAACTTTGGCATAATTGAAACAAGGTAGAGTTTTGTTTCAAAAGGGGGTTAAGGGGCTGACAGATGTTTCTAAAAATAGAGAGGTTGAAATTGGTCCCTAGAAATAACTAGATTGTAAATGTTTCCTAGAAACAACAAGGTTGACAAATGTTCCTAGAAATTAACTAAAAGATGGTAAATACATTTTAGTATACAAAGAATAATAAGGATAACCGATAAATTGGCGTTATAAACAAAGTTCACTTGCGTTGATATTGAGGCGGCATCGTTCTTGAACGTTTGATTTTCTTTAATCATGGCATGGGGGAAGGAGTATTGATGCAAGCATATTTCAAATGAGCAATTAACAACACTGTTTTTTCCCCTCTGTGAAATGTGTGTGAAGCAGGAGGGGGACGCCCCTTGGAAATGATTCCTGCCTGCAGGCTCGAACCATTCAAACCTGAAGTGGACCTGATCAGAGGATGTTTAGAAATATGATGGTTCTGTAAAATTATAGCAATTGACTTGACTAGACGACATGTGACTTATTGACTCAGGAAAAAGGTGTACAATGTTTTGTGAATTATGCTCTGCCGCCGCTTGCTATGTTATTTTTTAATTATGCTCTGCCGCCGCTTGTGATGTTATTGTTATGTGTGTAATTTCTGCTATAAGCTGAGCGAAAAGGTACAGTATTTTTTGTAAGTATGAACCGCCTTAAAACTACTCATAATTAACCCTAATGAAGATTAAGCCTCTTCCAAACCAACTAACATGCATGATTCATTCTTTGTACTACAGATTTATAATTGATTGGGTGTTGTTTGCTGTGGCACATTCTGTTTGTGATAGGTGGTTCCTGGAAATGCTCCAGCTGAGGGAGTTTTCTCAACGGAGTCCCGGGGAGGCAAGACCAGAACAGCCCTGGTCAGGAAGGACCCGTGGGGGGTCGCTGAACGCACACCACAGGCAGTGCGTGTCAATGCCAGGGGATCCACACGGTTCAGTGTGCTCCAGCCCGTGAACCAGGAAGGAGCTAAAGGATTGGGCTGGACAACAAGAGGAGCTCGCATTCGAACTCTCATGCCTTGATAGACCCAAAGTAGTTGAATAAAGTTGCGTGCAATGCCGGGGGTCTGCCCTGAGCAACGCCAAGGGAATGCCCCTGAGGAGACAACTGCCTGATGCGGAGGAGGAACTTGGGAACTTAAGGTTCATAATTCTGCAATATCCTAAGCACTTACTATTATTATTGTTCATAGTTTGCATATATTTCCTTATATTCTACAATTTGCATATTAACAAATTGAGTCAAAATGTGGTGGCCAGACAAGAGGGCATAACTTGGAGGATTTTGAAAAAACTGATTGAATATTGTGTATATATGCATTAAACTACATTGTGTGTTGTGTGATTTTATTTCTTTTGTGATGGACCTCAGCAGAATGAGGTCCAAAGGGGGATTGTTGTGAAATGAAAATATATGTATCTTTGTGTTTTCTTTTATTATGAAGGAGTCTTCACACGGCGTTCAAAATGATCAAATTTCTCTCATAGAATGGTAAGGGTTTCCTGAGAGGAGACAGAATAGTGAGCATGTGCTCATGTGAGGCTTTGGGACTTAAGGAATGCTTGAAAGTGGATCTTTTCTTGTCTCTGAGAGGTTTATGGCAGTGCCTTTTGTCAGTTTTATGACTTCACAGATTTTATGACTGGAAAGGAGACACTGGTCTCTTTGTTCTGGGTGTAAGCCACACTTCCCCCATCAGCCTCAAGTGAAGAAAGGTGTCCAGCTCTGAAAACTGTGTTCACTTGAAGGCGCAGAGAACATGGTTGCATAAAACGTAGTAAAACAATTAATACCTTGATCATAAAGCACTTGTGCATTAATTATATAATAGTTGTGAAGTAGTTTTCAATCAGATTAAAAGTAGAACTGTGTAAAGTCAGCCTGTATAAATAAAGGTTGAATGAATGAATATTATCCTTCACTCTTTTACCAAAAAAGAGTTCAGCCAGCTGAAAAAACAAATGGTATTTCCTCTATCAGTTAAGGGGGGGGGAAATACCCCACCAGAGAGACAAAGAGGGTCTCTGTGATTGGTGGAAGGCAGGAAATATCCTGCAGGAGTATATAAACTTGGGTATCCTCCTCCAGGGGGAGAACAGAGAAGTAGCCCACGGATCAGGTTGTATCTCCTCTCCCCCTCCTCTCTCCCTGTCTCTCTCTCCCCCTCCTCCCTTCTTTTGTCTCTCTATCTCTCTCTCACTGTCCACGTCTTTTAAAACAAATGTAATGGCTTTTAGAAAATAGAACAAATGTATTCTGTGACTTTTAACTTATGATTAATTAAACTGGTTTGGAACTTTAAGTGAGCGTCTGTCATGTGTGTGTATCTCTCCTTCCTGTTCCAAAGTGAACCAAAAAACGAATTCTGGGACGGATAGTTTCATACGTCAACACCGTAAATCCCACTCTTCGGATTTTTTGCAGCCATGACAAACGAAGGCTAGTCTCCTTAGGGAACCGGTGGAAGCTCAAACTGCTGTTGTAGTGACCTGAAGCAGAGCAGAGCGGCACACAGCAGTGCTCCTTAGACCCACACACTGTCTGCTGTAATCTAAAGCTGCCACGCACGTTATATTTAGATTTAGCTGACGCAGCGACACTCATTTTAGTTGTTTACAGTCTCTGAGATGATAGGATACGGGGCTTAGACCGGAAACTAGCATGCCGGCTTCCTGTCAATGCGGAAGTGATTCACGACGCTTGTGCACAGAGCGTATAATCCAGGTATCAAATCTGATCAGTCTCAATCTGGTCATCTGGACAGTTTCTTTTAGTCGTTTTCTTAAAACATTTTGAAATCTATAAAACAAACATTTTGTCAAACATTTAAGGAATAAACATTTTTAATAATCACTTTAAAAGTTATAAATATTTTATTTGGTGCATTTTTGTTTTCCAAATATATTAGTGTATGTGAATGACAGGCATTAACATAAAACACTTTGTAAAACGGTGCTTTATGAAGTTCAGTCCGTTTCCTTTTATCAGTTGACCGGCAGTTCCATAGATATCTGTGGACCTCAAGGTAACCTCCTACTGTTAAGGTGTGATCTTTCAATTTACATGTATGTGTTACAAACCCCCTTCGGTTAAGCTGTGATGTGTTGTTTTGTCAACTTAAATAGAATGGGCATGTTAGGTATTTTGTGGTGTTATTTCAGTTTCCAATTTCAAATGTTGGTGCGTGACTTGTCAGCCTGTATAAAACTTCTCGTTCTCACAGCTCCCTTTCATTCAGAATTGAAAAAGACTTCTGGACAGAAGTCGAAACGTTTTCTGCAACAAATAAAGTCCAGTTGATCCTGTATTGAACGCCTTTTTTGATTATATCTGTGGGCAGTTCTGCCACATTCAATATGGCGGCCGCTATGACGTACCGCCGCTAAGGACCCGCCCACTCAACGAGGTATCCACTAAACTGCCTCATCACTTCTCTGTTGTGATCTATGATAGCCAATCAGTGATGGATAAATGTCAGAGGAGCTTTGCTATGAAATAATGATGAATGATTGTTTGAAATGTGTTTAATAGGTTAACTCAAAAACCGCCAATCTGACTCCAAATCAGCCCAAATTATACCCACCCGCCCAGAGCTATTTCTAGCCGCAAAGTAGAGCATGAAAGCAGCCCAAATGGCGGTAAACCGCCCAATCTGGCAACACTGCTCACCAGTTCTCTGTTGTGATCGCCCTGGCAGATGACAATAGCCAATCAGTGATGGAGAAAGGTCAGAGGAGCTTTGCTATGAAATAATGATGAATGACTGTTTGAAATTAATTTAATAGTTAACTCAGAAACCGCCGATCTGACTCCAAATCCGCCCAAATTATCACCACCCGCCCAAAGCTATTTTTAGCCGCTAAGTAGAGAGTGAAAACCGCCCAAATGGCGGCAAACCGCCCAATCTGGCAACACTGTCTACATTAATTGCTTTGCTGATTGTTTACTTTGGCTTAGGCTTCATTAGCTAGGTTCAGCCTCTTCCCGGGCTTCAGTACATCTGAGATTGTTGATTGTCTTAGTTTGGCCTTTTATACTCTCTTGAACCGCCCACTTTTGTTTGTCCAACCTTCACTCCCTTATTCTTTCCGGTAATTCGGTTGCTGGCACTCCCATTTACTTTCATCTTTGTTTTTCCTTACTCAATTATATATATTTAGTATGTCTTTATAGTTTTTGTAATCTGTTATTTTTCTACAGTAATTTTGGTCTAACCCCCTATATGTTTTTTCTTTGTTTGCAATTTGTTAACCTTTCGGGTGTTTTAATTCCCCCATTTACCTTTATGCATCTTTTTATCTTTATATTTTACCTTTATTTAAACGGGGCTAGAGCTAACGTTAAAAAAATGTGCTTGGATGGGGGTTAAATTATGTATGTGAGTATGAGCCCCTTCCATACACACTTTTAAAAAGTTAATATTTGACATCTTTAAATACATTTCATTGACCTAAAAAAGTTTTAATTTTTTTAACGCAAGCACAAAGAGTGTAAAGATAAAAGGTAAATGTGCTTGTCCCACAATCTAAAAAAATGTGCTACCTAAAAAAAGTTTAAACAAAAAAATGTTTAAAAACAGGGTTGTGGGGTGTGTGTGGGGGTTCTTTAGCTAAACAATAAATACATAAATAAGTTAAGATAGAATAATATCTATGTTATTTTTTGAGGGGAGAGAGCAAACAACGGTGAAAGTAAATGGTGTTATTTTTTGAGGGGAGAGAGCAAACAACGGTGAAAGTAAATGGGAGTGCCAGAAACCAAATTACCGGAAAGGATAAGGGAGTGTCACACTGCTAGGAAGGTTGGACCAAAAAAGTGGGTGGTGCAATCCACCTTATTCCTACGCCCCATGATGCTTTGCGCGAATTATGTGAACGACTTCCGCCGAAAGTCAGAACCGGCACTTTTGTTACACGCTAGCAACGCGCTAACCGGTTTTCGTCAGAGGTTTTAGGTCATAAAATATGTGGGAACACAAACTATCACAACTCAAATGTGGAGATATTGTTTTACCGCTACCTACAGCTGTTGAGGGGTGGGAGGACGACTTGAAGAAGTGGCCGAAAATAACGTAGACTAGCATGTTTAGCTACTAGCATACTTAGCTACTGACTTAGCTACTTTGACAGTTGCTTCAGATGGCGAAGCGATGAGCAATCTGAAAAGCTCTGAAGCTTATTAGTATCTTCACAGTAACAAGGTTGGTCCTGTTATGTTAAGAGAGGTGGGACACTTTATTTAAACAAACATAAAGCCCAGTCTAAGCATTAAAACTCCACATCTCCAGGTCCAGCTAACAATGATGTTGCTTTGGACTTTTGAGCTGCAAGATGTTTATCTGGACACCAACTGAGCACCTGGAGCTTGACATTTCTTTTGACAAAGACTTTACTGATTCACAAATGAAGCACCTTGAGAACTTTTAATAAAATACAGTAAATGAAAACAAATAATGAAATAGACAGGAAACGATCTTTAAAAACTTGATAATGACAAAAGTGACATTTAGATAGAAACAGTAGTTTAATCCAAAATTAACTGATATAGTGCACACAAAAAACTAACCTTGTAAGAAGGTTAACAGTCAACTATTGTACATAACAAATTAATCATTTTAGCAAATACTTTTATAATGTAATAGTTAACATATCCTTTAAAAAAACATGTTAAGAGTTGTGTTACGTTTACAGCAAGTACACCAGTACTGTACATGTTTGAGAAAAATGTTTACATTTAATGTCTTCTCACTTCTCACTTGAAATAAGCTGGCATCCTTTGCGTGTGAATGCTGGAACGATTAAATTGACACCATAGCTCTTGCAGCAGGTCCCTCACTGTGAAACCACGATCACCCATCACCTCATCTCCAGCACGCAGATAGTCCAGAAACCCAGAGTTCTGTGTTATATACCTGTCACTGCATTTACCACCATAAGCATCTGAAATAAACATGATTATTCCAGAGGGAGAAACAGCCAATAAATATTTCACAGTGTTATTTGCATGTATGATTCACTTCTGGAGTCCAAGTTTTTAGCTTTCTGCAAAACATGTTGCTTTAATTGTTTCACGGGGCAACCATAGAATAAGGTTGTTGGTTTGTTCTGACATTATGTCAATCCACATTCCAACAGTCATGCTGCATGTGACTGGTGGTGTTGAGCAGCTCCACACTCTCATCAAGCCCATCTGAAAGTAAAAGTACATTATACAAACATTAGGGTTCATTTATGAACACACACACACACACACCTATATTATATACAGTATATATATATATATAAATATATATATATATATATATATATATATATATATAAACACACACCTATATTATATATATATATATATATATAGATAGATATGTATAAATAAACGCACACACAGCATACATATATAGGTGCGTGTGTTTATTTGCCAGTTATGAACGAAAATATTAGTATCATTTAATCACTGACTACATAAAATCATAACACTAAAAGCTGTCTCTTAAATCATACCTGGTGTTCTCGATCCTCTGGAGGATACTGTGACTTTTTTCAGGTGGTTTCTCGTAGCCCAGCCACAAAGAAGGATGCGGGTTTTTCTTATCGGAGCCTGTTCAACACACACTAGTTGCAGCCACAAATTCAGCTTCGTCTGATTATTCATACAGCCACGAACAGCGCAACAGGTACCAGAGCTCCACAAGACATCTTCGTGACAATATTAGCTCAAAATAACAGAAAACAGAACTTTAACAGAACTTCTACGATGCGCGCAGATTAGCAAGCAAACAACGAGGAGCCAATGCAAAAATTCTACTTCCGGGGTCAAACGGAAGTACGACACATTATTGATTCTACAGTGACACCCTCAGGAATAAGGTGGATAGAGTATAAAAAGCCAAAGTGCAGCTGGCAGACTTTGAGCTCAGATGTGCTGAAATGCATGAGGAGGTCAGACATGCACAATATGGTGTGGACTTTTTATTTGTAATATGTTCATTAAATCAAGGTTGACTCATCAGTGCAATGCAACAACTTCTTTTGGATGAGAAGAAATACTATGTAAAAAAACTAAAGTATGCAACAAGGATACACAAAATAAAAATTCCAATGATGTAGAAAAACACATACAGTATTTACAAAGTCCAAAGCTGAACAATGTTAAAAGTAAATTTAATACGGTGGGGACTTAAAAAGATTACTAAAAAGCAAAAAAAAAAAATATTTTAGAAAAAAAAGAAAAATAATTAACTAAAGCTCTAAAATCAATCTTGTAAAGGCTGTAGTGACATGTTTGAGTGGGACAAATCATTTATGAACAATCCTTTTCCTTCAACTATGGCTAAGGTTTTTTTTTCCTCCCCTTTGCTGCTTTATGTGAAACTGCTTCTGAGCCTCTCTTGCATATGTTCTGAACTATAATTATGGACTTGATTTGGTCTGTTGGTCCCTCAACACAATTGATAACATTTCTTTGAAGAGAAGACGGGCTTTAGGTGAGATTATTTGCCCTGTTAGCAGCTGGATATCACAACTTTGGAAACTTGATGTGTCTACCTCTGCTGCCATTTGTGTTTTTTTTTTGTAAGGACTCATTAACAATTAGATTTATAACTGGTTTGTGAGGCAGAGCTTTGGTGTGCGCAGGTGAGACAGCTGCACAGAGTTAGAAATTGATTGGCTGTTTGAGGTGTGGTGGCTTGGTAGCATTTGGTATGTACATTGGCTTGCTGGTGTGTGGTGTTTTGATTTTGGTTCTAAACATGGAGTTTAGCTTAGATGAGTTTGTTAAAGCACCCACTTTTGAAGCTTTGTGTAAATTTACATTAAAGGGGACCACATATAGGTCTTTAAATTTTTTATGTTATGTCTGTGTACTATCTTGACAATATTAATTCATTTTATACACAAAATAATTCTTAGATAATTAATTATACCCTTTTTAATTCTGCCATTTTTAACTTTCGTTTTGAACGACCGGTTTCTGATACTGAGTTCTGAAGTCCACGCCCTTCAAAGATCTGTTTACGCCCTCTGTAACAGCCAGTATCTGTAATGTGTTTTAAAATTAGCTCTTTTTTTATTACTCATTTGACTTACTGTTAGTGCTAGCTTAAGATAACTTACCGAAACCCGTCTGAGCGCGCCGCAATTTGCTGCTCCTTTTAGCATGAGACCACCCGAATCCGATGCTAATGTTAGCTTGTTCCTCTTCCGGTGTTCGCCAGCTCCGCTCGTTGCACGCGGCGATTTTGGGAGTTATCGCTGTTCCAGTCAAGACAACACAAAGTTCACCAAGTGTCTCCCGTAAATTAATCCGTAAGGAGAAGGTCCTCGCTGCTGCGAGGCTGCAGCGAGGCTGTACAGTTGAAGCTCCGCTCCATCGCGCCAGAAGAGGGTCCCGTTGCCGCCGGTCCCTACGCCGGGGGTCTGCTCGTTTAATTTTTGCCGGCTGCGCGTTGGGAGCGATCGCAAATACACTAAAAATTGAACTAAAACATAAAAATAACAATTATACTTTATTTATAAAGCCATTTAAAAAAAACACAGCTGCAACAAAGTGCTGTACACATGAAATTAAGAACATATAAACAAAAGATGAGATGAAATCATGAAAAACAACAGTCATGTGTTTAATACAGAAGTGGGTTGAGCCTAACCAGGGGTTGCTAGGTGAGGGGCTGGACTCAGGTTGGGGTGGGTTGTGGCTCAGGTTTGAGGTGATTGGCTGCGGTTTGTGACGTCACAAACCGTAGGAAGTGAGAAACGAACCGTTTGTATCACAGACAAATAAAGAGTAAATAAACCACTGGGTGCATTTCTTTGGCCGTAGGACTGTTTTTTATGAAGTACATACCCAAAGTTGAGTAAAAAAAAACATTAAAAAGTGAATTTTGCATGTGTGGTCCCCTTAAAAGCACCCACTTTTGAAGCTTTGTATAAATGTACTTAGGATCAATTGCTGTGGTTGGCGTCTGCACGTGCTAGAAAAGGAGTAATTTAGGCTGAGTTGTTTGCAGCACTGGTTAAACTCGACATTGTTCCTGCTGTAATTTTACCACAATGTTAACTTGAGTTGCCATCTAAGGCTTCAGTGCAACACCTATGACACGCTATTATTACTCTTGGCTGGTTAGCCAAACTCTATACAACGCTCACAGTATGTTAACAGTCTAGTTGGGTTAAGGCCTAGTTACCAGGTTCGACTACTGGAGCAAAAAGAAGTAAAATAGTAAACCTTAAATTATTACCATACCATACCATTTTATTTATAAAGCACTTTAAACAGGAACAAGTCCACACCAAAGTGCTGGACAAACAAACACGCAACAGGCAACACAGACAATGAAGTACAACACGAAAAACATAAAAACATTGCAGATCATAAATCAAACGATCCAATACAAATCAGCTGGCATTGAAAGCGATGGAGTAGTAGTGAGTTTTTAACCGGGATTTGAAAACCGAGAGGGAGGGGGCCTGTTTGATGAGCAGCGGTAACTCGTTCCAGAGTCTTGGGCCTGCTACAGAGAACGCCCTGTCACCTCTGCGCTTAAGGCGAGTTTCTGGAACTATTAAGAGTACCTGATCCTCTGACCTCAAAGCACGTGGAGGGACATATGGGTGTATCAGATCCGAGAGATAGGCGGGGGCGAGACTGTTCAGCGATTTGTAGACATACATGAGAATTTTGAATTGGATTCGAAGATGAACCGGTAGCCAGTGAAGGGAGGCCAAGACTGGTGTAATGTGCTCTCTTTTGCGTGTGCTGGTTAAAAATCGGGCAGCTGCGTTCTGAACCAGTTGTAATCGTGCAATGGTGGCTTGACTGACGCCAAACAGAAGTGAATTGCAGTAATCAAGCCTAGATGTAATGAATGCGTGAATCACTGTCTCCAGGTGCTTTTTGGATAATATGGGCTTCAGCTTAGACAGACGCCTCAGCTGGAAAAAACAGGATTTGACGATCATGTTTACATGACTGTTGAGTTTCATGGAAGGATCCATTATCACTCCCAGATTTTTGACTTTTTGTTTTTCGGATAGGGGTAGAGCAGACAGGTCAATGCAGTGGTTTGAGGTTGTGTCATTGGGAAGGAACAATATGGCTTCAGACTTCTTATCATTGAAGCTTAAGAAATTTAAAGCCATCCAGTCCCTGATGTCAGCCAGGCAGTCGAGCAGAGGTTGAATAGAGCCTGTACCATTTTGTCTTAGGGGGAAGTAGATTTGACAGTCATCAGCGTAGAAGTGGAAAGGTATATTGTGTTTCCGGAAAATAGCACCGAGTGGCAGCAGGTATAAGGAGAACAAGAGAGGACCCAGGATGGACCCCTGCGGAACCCCCCATTTAAGAGCCGCCACTGCAGAAGTAAAATCATTGATGGACACACAAAAAGACCTGTCAGAGAGGTAGGATCTGAACCAGTTTAGGGCTGATCCTGAGATGCCCACCCACTGC
Organism: Garcialebias charrua; assembly: GCA_038048925.1. Lineage (NCBI taxonomy): Eukaryota > Metazoa > Chordata > Actinopteri > Cyprinodontiformes > Rivulidae > Garcialebias > Garcialebias charrua. Next base: position 16,313 of record JBBPBX010004741.1, read on the forward strand.
TCCAACCTAGCAATGAGGATCTCATGGTCGATGGTGTCGAAAGCGGATGTGAGGTCCAATAGGACAAGCAGCACAGAGTCACCAGTATCTGTGGATAGAAAGATGTCGTTAAAAACCTTCAGTAGGGCAGTCTCAGTGCTGTGGAGGGATTTGAAGCCAGACTGGAATAGCTCGGGGATAGCGTGATCCTCCAGGAAGCACTTTAGTTGGGACTCAACTATTTTCTCTAGAAGTTTAGAAACAAATGGGAGTCTGGAGACAGGCCTGAAATTGGATAATACTGACGGGTCGAGGTTTGGTTTTTTCAGGAGGGGTTGAACAGCAGCATGTTTTAATGATTTTGGCACCACACCCGAGGATAGACTGCTATTTACAATCGAGAGAATGGAGGGACCTAGAGTGTGAAAAACCTCCTTTAGAAGCCGAGGGGGGACCACATCGAAGGGGGAGCCAGATGGTTTCAGGCTGCACATGACCTGCTCTAGAGAGGACAGAGAGACTGGTTCAAAATGTTCAAACACAGCAACAGATTGAGGTGGGATGGATGGATCGTGAGATGGAGGAGAAATGAGAGCCCTGGTGGTTGCGATTTTATCTAAAAAGAAATGTTGGAAGTTCTCGCACAGCTCAGTCGAGGCTTCCATGGGTGATTGTTCAGTGAGGTGGAGAACAGAACTCGAGGGTTACGAGAGTTTGCAGCAATGATATCAGAGAAGTATTGTGATTTAGCAGTTTTCACTGCTTTCTGATATCGGCGCCAGCTCTCTTTTACCATCTCAAAAGAGACCTGCAGACTGTCTTTTTTCCATTTCCTCTCCACCTTTCGGCATTGCTGCCTAGCAGCTCTGGTCGTGTCATTCAGCCACGGTTCGGCCCTGAGTTTTGGTCTTCTCGACTCAGACCACAATGTGAAAGTTGAACTGCCAGCTATTCATTTAATAACAAATGAATAAACAACAACAATACACACAATCGCATACAATTACACTCAAAATGATATAAATAGATCCCTTGTTCCATTTTTGGTAATTTATTAACCTCTTCTTAGGATTTCAATAAACACCAAATGGTAATTAAGGGTTTCTATTTATTTTATATCTAATTTGTATTCTAGTTTGTTTCAATTTAGTACTGTAATTTATTTAATTTACAGCTAATTAATCTTTTAAACCTAATTTAAAAGATTAGTACTCTTTTAAGAAAATTAAGCTATTTAGTTTCCTAAATTAACCATTTCTTAAATCAATTTGAAATCAATTTTCAAGTTCAAAAACCCAAAAAACAATTCACAGTTCACAACTTAACAATAAATATTAATTGTGATATAAGAGACAAAAAACAATGTAAAAAGAACCACAATAATCCAGTAACTGAATAATGTGTAATCAATTCAATTTTTTCCTTTCTCTCTTGAAGAGTTCTACAGGTTGAGAATCAGTTCTGAGGTCCACTGCTCTTTTTTTATTTCAGCAGCGGGAAAAGTTTGGATCATACCACTTTTCTTTGGGGTAAGATGAAGTGTTCCAGCAGGAGGCGGAGCTTCTGCTGGGCGGTTCTTTAATAGAACTTTTACCAGTTGACGTCATCGCGCAAAGCTCGCCAGAAACGAGCGTTCTGATTGGACGGCAAAAAGCCGAAACCGGATGCCGGGGGGTTAGGAAGGAGCCGAGGAGCTTCGTAATGATAGAGTTGTAGAAGCTTGATTTCTTAAAATAGTGGACAACAACTGGTGAAAATGCCTGAACATTGTGCCGCAGATACGAGAGGAGGTGATTATGTGCGCTGATGGAAAATGGGGAACTCCTTCAGGCTTTTTGCGAATGTCCAGCAGGGTGAGCCGTTGTGTGTAGTTGTCAACAACCTGTATTATCCAAGCGTCAGAAATAAAAGTTTTAAATTTCTCACACCAATACTTCTGATATTTAGACTGGTTTGGTTATTGTTACAGGTTCAACATCTTCTGTTAGCTGCTATAACTAGCGCCACATCTTCATAAGAGCTGTCAGTGCACAGTATGTAAACAAAAACATGACGTTTGAGTCACACAAATGTTCACAGCGTCCTTATTTCTTATTTGATTTCTGTAAACTATGTCTTAAATTAAGCCTGAGACAATTGGTGATGTTGTGATGTGAAAAATAATAACTATCCCAAGAGATACATTTATTAGCTTTCCTAGGGAAATTTAATTATCTTTGATTTACTAATGCACTTATGCTGTTTATACAGCTTACACTTTAGACGTAACATGTGTGAAAATCTTAAATATATTACAAACAATATATTTTGCATGTGAATTCCATAATGACACATACAATAGTTGTATATTGTGTTTGTGATTGTTTTTGCAGAGGAGGTGGCTGCAACCATGTTGGAAATACATTCTAAACCAACCTGCACCCTACCTTGTACATGGAAGGGACCAGCCCAAAAACGAACTGCACCTGCTACTTGGATGAGCTGCAAGTTTTAAAGTGAGTTTAATCAGTGTTCCTGAAGACATTTCATATTACCCCAAAAATACACTTCACGCGGTCCGTGTCCGCTCCGCAGGTCGCAGCTGAGCGAGTCCAAAGTCCACTGCCTCCGCTCAGCTCAGGTCCGCATGGATGCGCCGCTCCAAGACGCATGCGCGGGAATTGTGAGATTGCGCGATAAATCAAGTGATAAATAATGAAGTCAGAACAAAACAATTCATTCGGTGGAAGAAGGAGAACAACAGTAAAGGCTGCCTTGATCTTCTCTCGTAAATAAGCGACAGGACATGGTTTGAGCAACAGGAAGTGATGTTTACATTTCAGAATAAAATACTTTTTTATTTATTTATTTCTTGTATTGCGTTATTAGGTGTAGTCATAGTCATAAATATAATAGTTTAGTCATAGAATAGTGATAAATGATAGTTTGACAGCATTTTTGTACAAATAAATCCGTATAGAGCTAGGATTAGTCCGCCCGTGGTGATTTTATTTTGTAAATACGGAAGTTGTGCTCGTTCCTTTTCCTGTTGGTGCGACGTAATCTTCAAAAGTTGACTCCGGCACAGCTCCGGCGTCCGGCAGAAATAGAAAAATTTCTAATTTTGACGGACTGCCGTCCGCTCGCCGCAGCTCACCGCCGCCGTGCGGAGCCAGTGTACTTTATCTCATTGATTATAATGGGTGCGTATTTGCTGCGGAGGTCGGACCGTAGCGGGGCGGAGCTGGAACGCGTGTAGTGTATTTTTGGCGTTACGCTTATAACACAAATACCCAGAAAGGTGACTTTCAGTGAAACTTCACCAATAACTGGAATAATACAATATCACTTATCTTGTCTTATCCCAGTCAAAAAACTATTCAACATTGTACAATTGTAGTTTATTGTATTGTGTTAATTATTGTTGTTTTCTAGTGGCACTAGATAATAAATGCAATCACATATGTACGGTTTTAAATGTTTTCTACAATGGTAAGATCTGGAATAGTTTTTTGACATTTTTTAAAAAACACTTCTACAAACAGATTTGCTAATATGTGTTAGATATCAACCACATTTTTCATGTTGGTGTCATTCTTTCTTGTCATTCTTTCTTCCGGCACTCGGCAAGGCAGGTCGCATATCTTTCTGCTCTTCCCTCCCCTAAGTTTTTCCTACTCCCTGCTTGCTTTTCGTCTCGTCTGCGACCCTTCAGCGCTCACTCGAACCAATATGGAATTAATAAATTGGGCTGTTTCTTCAATGGATAAGATTTTTTCCACGAAGCGGACCGTGCCAGGAGAAGCTGTCTGTCCCTCCGACACACACGCGGCTGGATACGTGCTGGACTCGTGGGGTCAGTGGCAGCCCATGTGTCTGACCGTCTTAAGTGTCGAAGACGTGGAGGATTTGTGGATTATTGGAATATTGGTAGCAACTGCTCTGTTTTTTGGCGTAAGCGGAGTTGTTTGTTACTGGAAACTGAGGGAGGCTTCGGCAGCTATCAGCGCGCTGTCGGCACTACCTGATCAGCAAAATTCTCTGAACCGGGCCGTGAGCTCCTCATCCCAGCTGTTGTATGAGCTCAATCGCTCGCTTGGAGCGGTGGTGGATCACCGCGGACCTGCTGTGCGTTTTGGGACTTGTTTACAGCCACCCCGGATCAATCAAGGGACAGATGGGAGTTCATAGAGCGGAGCGGAACCACATATTACTTGGATTTTTTTCGGCCATGAAACAGCACCACAGACTTGATGGCGGCAGTGGAAAAGAACACTGTGGTCTATTGGATAACAAACAAGAATATTATCTGGCTTCTGTACATGTCCTTGAAAAGAAGGCTGTCGGAAGCCATTCTCCTGGGAGTGTGGAGCTGAAGAGACCTGCTGCCCCCCCCCCCCCCCCCCCCAGAGATTTCTGTGCAGCCTCAGATAACGCCCAGCTGCACATCTGCTGAACTTTGTGTTTGTCTGAAATTACTCACAGACTCTATCTCCTTGCCTGCCGTCTCTCAATTTGTTATTGTAACTAAATGTGCTTTTTGATATGGTTTTTACTGGATCACGCGGTGTCTTGAAGACAAAATGTGATTCATCTTTTTTTAATATCAATGCTGTAAAACCCCGTGTCTTTGCCTGTTTTCCTGCTTTTGACCTTCATCTGGGGACAGATGAGAGCGGCCGCGCTATAAGCATATCATGTGTTGATAAACATATCATGTGTTGATAAATATGTCATGTGCTTTGTTGAGCTGCAGCTTTTTGCACTCATTCTCTCTCCTGGATGACTGTAACTACATATTTACGTTGTATTGGTGAAAATTGATGCAATGTTAATAAACCTTCTTGTATCTTGTATCTTGTATTTAAGGCATGACATCTGTGTTGAGAAGTTTTCCAGGAGAACGCTGAACAGCCTGCCTTTTGACCCACGACATCCTGATGACCGGAATGAGCCCACCATCACTGCTGGCTGGTCTTCACAAGGACATTTTGAGCGTGGAGCCATTCTTGACCTATTGCAGGTTGTAGTAGTAAACATTAAAAACCAATAACGCTTATCTGTATGTAGCCGGACGGGTGTGGATGAAAATAAGGAACTTTATAGTTTAAAAAAATAAATAATCTATTTTGAATAAAAAAATGAATTTAGTTAAAAACTTTACTAAAAGTTACCCTTAGGCACATAGACCCGTTTGCAGAGGAGGCTTGGACAGATTCACACACTGGCACCAATTAAATTGCACAATTGTTTAATTATTAAATAATGCTAAGTCTAAAATATTCACAGTTTAAAAGGCAGCAATAGCTCCAGTCAATAAAAGTGCAATTCATACAGTATTTCTAAAACAGGAAGGAACTCATACACACACACACACACACACACACACACACACACACACACACACCAAAACAAGACGACTGTCACCGCCTGAAGAGATCCTTTTATCGATCAGTCCAAAGTCCACCCTGGTGAAATCCGCTGCACCCCCAAAGACGTCACTCCAACCGACGCCTGTGTGAGAGGTTGAGCTGGCCAGTCGGCTTCAGCTCGGCCCGCAGGACGCGTGACGTAGCCCACGCCGCGCCGTCCAGACAGCGGGCCCCAAACAGTCCCAGGACCAGCCGGCAGGCGAGGGACGACCCGGATGGGGAGCAGAACCAGTCGGGACAGTCCAGACCGCCGCAGACACACGGCCACGGACAACCAGGAAGTAGACGTCGCCACGGACAACAGGAAGTAGACGTAGCAGAGGACAAACAGCAGGGACACCAAGCTCCTCCTCTAACAAGAGAGGGAAGCAGAAAGCTTGCAACGGTGGTCGCTAAACCAATCCATAGCGACTAAAAACACCTGATTACGCCAGCGCGTGACACAGCCAGCTACTGCCGCCGGAAGGCGGATGACGTGTGTCTAACCCTGAGGACTTGGCCCGTTTTATACCGGAAGCCAGCCCCAGACACACCAATCACGTCGCAGCACCTGTGGTGCTTTTAATGACTGCAGGTCATCCTGCCACATTCACCCCCGCAAACTGAATCGACGTCCCGTCGATTACCCAGCTTGCCAGGGTCGAAATCCAACGGACCTGGTACTCCAAACTTCGAGAGCCACTCCGTAACCAGCGCCACAGTAGAGGCATGCTGGTCCAGTTGGAGTGGCCAATGTGTATTCGGAAAGTACCACTCCACACCCAGGATCTGCACCACAGTAGAGGTACGCTGATCTCTATTTAAAAAATAATTTACAAGCTTAAAAAACAGGTGAACCGCTGCTGTTTGTCCTTTTCACACGCATACACATAATAAAAACAAAATATTTCCTGCTATATCACAATACAAAAATACAAACACAGTGTAGTAAAAGAGTCCCAGCCTCAAATTGCAAAAACTACCAAACAACGCCAAATGTAGCCGGACGGGTGTGGATGAAAATAAGGAACTTTATAGTTTAAAAAAATAAATAATCTATTTTGAATAAAAAAATGAATTTAGTTAAAAACTTTACTAAAAGTTACCCTTAGGCACATAGACCCGTTTGCAGAGGAGGCTTGGACAGATCCACACACTGGCACCAATTAAATTGCACAATTGTTTAATTATTAAATAATGCTAAGTCTAAAATTATGGAGGACCAAACTGTCAAAATAATAAATAAAAGAATAAATATATATCCGACATAAAACAATAAATATATAAATCAAAGTAGAAATATATATCCTAAATAATAATAAATAAAAGAATAAATATATAAATCAAAGTAGAAATATATATTTTAATGAGAAATAAAAGCATAAATATATATATTCTTTTTTATATCTCCTTACACATGAGAAATAAAAGCATAAATATATATATTCTTTTTTATATCTCCTTACACATGAGTTCCCGTCAATAACAATAGATATTTTGCTTTGCCTTTTACTCGCTGTTTTTCCGTTTGCTCTATTTATTGCTCTATTTATTTATTGCTGTATTGTTATCCGTATTTATTTCCGTTTTGTTTTCTCGCTGCATTTCTGCCTCGTCGTTATGTTAATGAAGAGGGCTGCTTTCTAAATCCAGCTCTTCTATTGGTCAATAAACCGGAAATAGAACGATCAGTGTGCAGATCGATTGAGCATGCCTGTGCTGTCCTCTCAGGAGATCACCGCATTTGAGAAGTAAGCATGTATCGTAGGATTGCTGAAGAATTAAGGCACGTTGCTAGCTTAGCAGAAAGTAATACAGTCAGTGACGACTATTTACTGTTTCGAGTTGATGTTTTGAGTGAGTGGCTGGTCCAGGTAGCTGCAGACACGGATACTGAAGCTGACTCATTAGTTGTCCAGATTTTGGAGGAAGTGGCTTGTCGTTTGCACAAATCTGTGTACCCCACAAGAACAGTTGGAAGACCTGGATATTTGCTGCCCGCTGACGTCTTGGAGTCATATCTTCATGCGGGTGTATCTGTCATGGATATTGGCAGACTTTTTGGGGTCAGTGAAAGCACAGTTTATAGGCGAATGGCAGAGTACGGTATAAGGTAAGTACGCATGTGTGGTATTTCTTATGCTACTTTGAACTTTTTTTAGTTTTGTAGTGCTGAGAGCAATTAAAAACTAGTTCTTGTTGAACTTAGTGCCTTTATTAAATGCTTCACAACAGACACGAACTACAATACACAGAGCACGTTTTCCTTCAGCCTCTTCATCATAATCATCTTCATCACTCCTTCTACGTTCTCCTCTCCTTTTCTTATCCTGCAGCCCCACCTAGTGGCATGAGCACTACACAACACAACAAGTTTATATTTTAATTATAATTCCAGTTGTTACGGAACATCTGTTGTGTTCAAATATCGACTTTTACTAGTAAAACATATAATCTTAAGCCTTTAATCCACTTAAGAAGTTTAGAATTTTGAGATATTCATATTCATCTACGATTTACTCATGATCTGTTCAGGGTGTACCCTGCTTCTGGCCTATTGACCTCTGGAGATAGGTTCCCTCACCCATCATGACCCAACTAGGATAAGTGTTGATGGATTGATTGATTCATTCAAATATATTGAGTTGTAGATGGCATCAGAAAAGTATTTACGAATTTGTTGATGTCCACCATTCAGATACTTCCACATGACTGTTATGGTAATTCATCTTCAAAATGTGTAATACATTTGTGTCAGAAATTCTGTCCATCCAATTTCTTCCGTGTGGAGAACCTCACTTTCAGTTGACTTTTATTTTTTCTTGTAGAGTATCTGACTCATACTCCAACATTGAAGATGATGAGCTGGATGGAGTTGTGCGAGAGATTCGAAGTCGTCACCCTAATACAGGATACACGTTGCTATGGGGCTACTTGGATGCCCGAGGTATTCGTATCCAAAGTAAGTAAGTGGTGCACTAAGATTCATAACTGGTTGTGATTATCGTACCCACCACTGCACCCTGTATTCACTGGTTAATTGGACATCATTATCCTCACGCAGACTCTTCCACTGGTACATTTTCATCTTTAAATCACTTCTTGGTCTGCTGCCCTCATACATCTCCTCCTACATGTCTTTGCGTGAGTGCAGCTACAGTGTGCGCTCTCAGGACATGAT
>JBBPBX010004741.1:26374-42101 GCA_038048925.1 Garcialebias charrua
GCCACAACAGTTCTTCAGAGCTTTCTTGAAGCTGTGAATACATATGGAGTGCCATCTCGTGTTCGTTCAGACAAAGGAGGGGAGAACGTACTAGTGGCACACTTCATGGTCTCAACCAGAGGACAAAACAGAAATTCTCACATAACAGGAAGAAGCACACATAACCAGAGGTATTTAAATTAAAGTCTTGATTTATTCTCCATTCTCCAAATTTTCATACTGACTACTTCCATGGAAGTTGCTACCTTTCTCAAAATAGTATGAAAAATAACCGTCGTGAATTCCCGGGGTAAGTAAGGTCATGAACTCAATGTCCACAGAGCAATAACTGGATACCGGGGTGGCGTTGTTACACCAGCTGTTGTTAATGTAAAGCCAAACACCACCTCCCCTGGATTTACCTGTAAGAGTATGGCTCCTGTCTGCTCTAAAAGTTGTTAGCCCCTCCAGGCTCATGGCATGATCAGGAACAGATGAGTTTAGCCATGTCTCTCAGAAAATTAGAATGCATCTTGTTTCACTTTTGGTGGTTAAATCCAGCTTCACATAGTCCAACTTTCTTTCAAGGGATCAATCGGAAAGGGTTAGCTTTTAGCTTAGCTGTAAGTCCACAACGACATCCTTGCTTTTCTTTTTTCTCACGTCTTCTCTGGTGTCTCCATGTCTCCGGGGTGTTGGAAGATTCAACTGCTCTAACTGATCTAAGCTGATTAAGCAACAAATCTGATTAAACTTATTAAGCAACAAATTTGTCTAATGACTAAAAACAGTTGCATAAAATGACTATCATTGATTGTCAAATTGTAAGTATTTAAGTTGTTGGTCTTTATATTAGTGTATTATGACAACTTTATTTTCGCAGCGCGCGCAACCGTTTGAAAGACGTCAAAGTGAAACAATTTAAATCCAGCAGATTTAACCATTACGTGAATTTATTAAGGAACGGTTAAGCTCAGAAACACTTGTGCTATAATGCCAGCCAACAAATATATATTTTTAAGTGTTTATTTTGCTAAATTTTAAAGAAAATGCTGCGGTCCCACCCGTGCGGGTGCACATAGCCAAACTACTTTTAAAATCCAGCTGATTTGACAATTACGTGCATTTATTAAAGAAAAGTTCAGCTAAAACACATCTTTGCTATAATTTTCAGCAAACAAATAATTGCTTTTACCGTGTTAATCTTGTTAAAGTCCTTCCGTGTGGCAGCCATTTGCAGCAGGGCAAACCACCGGCCCACATTTCGGGTTGTCAGTGGTGACGCGTCACGTCAGTGGTGACGCGTTACGTCGGCGGAGACGTAGGTGCGACTTATGGGGCGATGCGACATGTTTATGGATTTTTCCAATTTATTGGCAATACTGTAATTGGACAATGCCACTTATAGGGCGGTGGGACTTATCGGCCGGAAAATATGGTACTAGTTTTGTTTGTGTCTTCTTGTTCAAGTTTTTAGCAACCAAATTACTTTTTATTACATCCGGCGTTACCACTTTTTTTTAAAATAATGCACTTTAAAAAAAAAATTGCCACATTTTAAAAATCACCTTTTTTGGCCATATTTAGATGCAGCAAGAGCGAGTCCAATACCTGTATACAGTAGTGTTCACACTAAGCTAACCATCCTGCACATTTTAACTGCTTTAATCTTTATTAACAAAAGTAAATTATTTGTTATATGGTTTCCTCTTCTGTATTTCTGATTTCTGAAGTGAGCTTTAAAGTTGATTGTTGCACAGTATATTCGTAGGTTAAAGATCCAAACCTTTTTTTTTCTTCTGAAGACTGATGCAAATGAGGGGGGCTTAGAGGTCACTTAGGCCAATTGCTTTTAATAAACTCTTGAGCCGGTTGATAGAAGAGACTTGAACTGAAGTAGGTGGCTAACGACAGGGGTTCTCAGTCCCAGCCCCATTGTGCTGTGAAATGCCACAACATAATTTCCCATTGCTTCCCCTCCCAGTCCTAAATTACAGGGGTACTAACTGGAAAGAGAGAAGGCAGCTACTGGGCTTCAGTAAATCATTTTGATTGGATTAAGGTCACCCCGGCCCTTAATAATGTGAGAGGTCAAAGTGGCTGGATTAAGTGCCTTTGTCAGAGGTCATGGAGAGTGGTTCAGGACCTCACAGGCCTTTGATAAGGATTATTAGAAGAGGGTTTCCATTTTATTGGATTTGATTGATGCTGGTGTTTGTCCCCATTGTCTCCATTTCTGTCTGTTTGTCTTTTATTCAGATTGTTTCCCCCTTGACTTTTTGTTGGCTAGTGGTTAAAAAAAAGGACATTTTAGGTCACTCAAAGTTAGATCAGCACTGCCAGCTCATCTCTGTGAGGAACATTAAATTATTGTTCTTATGGAAATCAACTTTAGTTGGCAACGCAAGCTCACGTTCGGTGACCACACGCAAACAGTCGTGACGAGCAAAGCACCTCCTGCTCTGAAAACTGACTTGTTCATGCTTCCCCTACCCCTGCAGATGTGCTCCAAACCTCAAAGTTTCTATCACTCGCCACACCCTAAATCATGAGCCCTGCCTGCAGGCTATGTCTGCGTCAGCGCTCATTAATTTACATTAACTAAAGTGTCAAAACATGCACCGCTGGAATCTGCCTGTGATGAAAGCGAACAGAAAGCTGCGCAGGTGTCCACACAGCCGATACCAGGGCTGTTTCAACTTTCTTGTCATTCACAGAACACCCACCGTATGGGCTTATGCACACTCCAGTTTTTAGTCATTGCGACTTTGCAACAAAAATGCTAACGGAGCTACTGTTTTTTTTTTTTGTTCTGTACATGTACAGTCATATTGTAATGACTAAACTAAAATAAGACTGTCTCATTGTGTAACTCACACGGAGCCATAAAGTTTATTACAGGTGATCCCTGACTTACGGACGAGTTCCGTTCCTACGTCCGTTCGTAACACGAAAATCGCCGTAAGTCGGAAAACATGCACGATCCGCCACTTATAGACGTACATGTACGGTGCAAAACAGTTACCAAGTTACCAAGCACTTCGCCTATCCTAACACAGTACCTTACATAATTATCCAAAAACACATACAGTACATTTGGAGACAAAATAAAAAGTTAATTTTTTACTTTGAGCTGGTCAAGCCCGTCTCCGTCTTTTTGCATGTTAGCTCGTTGCACGTCCGAGCTCAGCAGCTTCGTGCTGCTTCACGCGGTCCAAACTGTTTACAGGAAGGACTGTTAGCATGTTAACTCCATACATAATGAAGGGAAAAAGAGTGAATAACTTACTGGGAGCCATTACTCTGCGGTGTCCATCCAAAAGGCTGCGCGCGTTAGCATTTTAGCCCCTCCAATAGCTGCGCGCGTTAGCATGTTAGCCCCTCCAAATGGCTGTCGCAGCTGTTTCTCCGCGTTTTAGCATGTTAGCTCGGTATCATCCAACATCTGAGGCTGCCAAGCGGACATCGAGGCGAGCTCCACCGCCCGTCGGCTACGTGTCCCCGGTGGGACGTTAGCATCCAACCGTCCATCCTACAGCTAGGCTTGTTAGCATGTTATCTTGTTGTTCCTCCGGTCCAGCTCGCTGTCTGCTGCTTCACACGGTCCACAGCGTCGTTTTTCTTCGTCCATCCGCAAAACCGCAGTTCAGCTCCCAGCTCATGTATCTGAGGGCAGCAACCTCTGATCGGACACGGTCCGTCCGAAGCCGGCTGTCGGGGCCGGAGCTAACTGGCTAAACTGGCGGGCACTGCCAAAAACTGACTACCGAAAACTGTCGGAAACTGTCAGAAACTGCCAGAAACTTCATAAATCGGCTTTAAAATAATAATAATACTTTATTTATAAAGCCATTTAAAACAACCACAGCTGCAATAAAGTGCTGTACACATGAAATCAAGAACATTTAAACACATAATTTTTTTTATTTCATATTTTTATTAATATGATGCGTTCGTAAAGTCGGATTGCCATAAGTCGAGACCGCCGTAAGTCGAGGACTACCTGTACTGTGCTAGCTCCTCCATTTCCTGTCGGTAGCAGCTTCACAGGAAACAAAACCTAAATCAACAAACCCCACCAAAGCTAACCAGGAAGACATCAGGAGATGTGGGTTATGACCTATGACCGCAGGATGAGAAAGTGTAACTACTTAGGATGAGCTAAAAGGTCTCCGCTTTTCATGGGACGTATGTCTCATCATGCTGGGGGAGGGAAACTGGCGCATCAGTATATCATTAACTCTGGGCAAGAAAGAAAGAAGGGGTGTAGTAAATGGAGTTGATGGGGGGACCTTAGCCCCATTCCCCGCTGGGCGCTGTTCCGAGCACAATATCTCCTCAACCATGAGATTAAGCAGGAGAAAAAGTGCTTTTCCCCATTCACACGCCCTTTAGATTGTTTTATTAAAGCATGTGAATAGGATTTCCCTGTCTGCGACAAGCGGGGTCCAGCCAATGCATAGTTCTCTGTTGCTATGACTTAACTTGGTCCCCACTAATCACTAGCCGGGGCAAATTTCATATAAAATATCTGGGTCTATTGTGGGACTAACACAGTGTGACTGTGACAGCACAATGGGGGGATTCAACCCCCCAGCAGGTTGCAGGGACCACTTGGCCTGCCGGGATCTGGCAAAGCATTGTCCCATGAGAAGTGTCTCTAAATTGGTGGTAAAACAAAAAAAAGGTTGTTGAACTTATGTGAAAGGTGAGACCTCCACGTAAAGTAAGCACTAATATACTGTATTGTATATGCATGCACACTATGTTAATACACAGATGACACCTAATTTTAAAAGTACTGTAAACAGATGTTGACATTTTAGTGATTTTCGTTAAATTAATTTTTGTTTTTGCTGTAAATTCCTCTCATTAAAACATGATTTGGCCTTATTTAAAATTTAGTGCCAGGCTATATAACATGATTCATATAGCATGGGACTCATGTACAGTACTGTACATATATTTGTTTTAAGTACTTTAGACTGAGTTAAATGGGGGAAAAAAGAGTTCATGAACTCAAAGCTGTGTGCCGGAGCAAAAAGTGATATATCTGCGCTGTCAATAAGAGTTGCTCTTGTGTAACAGCATCAGTATCAACCTATCAGCAATAATCTTTGCATTAAATGTACAAAGATTAAGTTGTCCCTTTTTAAAACAGGCCTTATTTTTAAAAAAATCAACAATCTTTCAAAATAAGAAATCACAAAATCTTTGACTTTGAATATTACAAGATATTTTTATTAGACCCAGTTGTTTTCCATCAACGCTCTTCTAATAGAGCTTTTTAAACTATGGTCACAAAACAACACTTGTAGCTCACAGACTGACAGTGAAGAAGCTTATTTTGAGTCAGTTCAAGGTGGTTGCACTCTGGGTTTTCTCGTTATGTGCATTTTTTGTTATTTGACTAAGTTGTTTTGCAGAAAAAAAATTAACGCTTTCTAATGAGATGAACTTCGTCCGTTGCAGACTGTGGTCATCAAAAAGCAAGAGCAGATGTTTAGATTTGTTTTGAATGTTACTACCGGTAATTGTTTCCATGCAGTAGGAGAAATGGGTTTGTGGAGGATACCATTAGACCTTTTTCACTTGCATCAGTTTTTTAATGCCCTTTAGTCCTCCACAAACTGGTTGGAACCTGCTGTCAGGGAGGAGCTCCTGCTCCCTTCAGGTTTATACACCTACCTTCTTTTCCTTTTTGTTCTTCAGGCACTGCTTCTCTCTCACACTCATACACATGTGCACGCACAGTCCTGATCATCTCTGTATATTTCTCCATTCAAAGTATTTTTTGTTTTGTTTTGAACCTAATGTGTTTTGCTGCCTTCTACTGTATTTGTCTTTTCCTGTGGTTGCGCGAGAATGCCATCACATTCAGTCATGATGCAAAAGAATCCCATTAAAGCAGCTGACAACAAGAAAAATCTTCCTTTTCAAAGTGCATACACGCCTTCTTTCAGACACACTGTGTCTGGTCACTAATGATGTAGCTGCATATGCACTGTCCCCTCGTTGTGAGGCTGTTTCCTAACCTTTCAAAAGCTTAATTGAGTCTCTTAAGTATAGGTCTGTCAGGCCCGTCTTTTCCTCTCATCTCTGTGGAAGATCCTGATCCCACTGACTCATCAGTTAGCTATGTCAAACAGAGACACACAGGCCTTGCTGGTCTTATTTAAAGACAGGACGATTGATGTCTGGGTTAAATGAACCTAAGTACCAAGACACATTGGCATACTGTACACAAAATGAACTCGAACTCAACAATTTGCGACGCGGAACCAGTATACTGTAGTCAGCTAATGCAATGACATCAGAAACAACAAAAGTTAAGACTACTTTAAGATAGTGACCTATATCCAGTTGGAGTTTTTCAGTGGTTCATGTTAATGCCAGTCTTTTGAGATCAGGGCAGCTGGTGGTTGATTTATGGAGATGCTTTGTTTGTTTTGGACTCAGTAATACAACAGCTTAACATATACAATTAAGGTGTTCAAACAAAAAAATGACTCTTTTTTTTCCAAAATGATTCAGATTTTGATATGATCTGGTTTGATATGGTCAAAGACACATCCCTCTGTCCATTTTCAAAATGGGCCATGTCCCACAGCCATGTTTGGACAAGTAAAGCCAACACTGTGAACATTAGCTCCATTAGAATGAAGCACCGCTTGTTCCATCTTCCACTTTACCTCTACCAGCCAACTACCTTTGTGGCTCAGAGGCCCAACAATAGCAGGTTGACTTCAACCCTCTGAGCCACCTTGGTCATTACCGTATTTTCCGCCTGATAGGTCGCACCCTTCTATAGCTCGCTTTGTCCAATTATTGGCAATAAATTGGAAAAATCCATAAACAGGTCTCACCTTCAGTTAGGTCGCACCTACGTCACCGCCAACATAACGCGTCACCCACCGCTGACGTGACGCGCCACGTCCGCGCTGAGACAATCCCGGAAATGTGGTCCGAGTGTTTAGCTCTGCTGAAATGTCTGCCACAGGAGCGTACAGCAAGGCTTAAAGAAGATTAACACGGTAGTAACAATTATTTGTTTGCTAAAAATTATAGCTGACATTATAGCACAAGGGCTCCTGAGCTTAACCGTTCCTTAATAAATTCACAAAATGGTCAAATCTGCTGGATTTAAATTGTTTCGCTTTGACATCTTCCAAACCATTGCGTGCGCTATGAAAATAAATTATAAATAAATTGAATTTTATCTCAAACAACTCCAACAGCTAACAGTTTGTAAATGAACACCAAATAATTACTTTCTGTAGGTTTTAAAAAAATCCGCAGTGTGGTTTATGAGCTATTTAGACAAACAGTAGCAGGACAAAAACCGAAGCTAACAGTATTTACCTCCAGAGCAGGAGGCCGGGCAGCGACAGAGTAAGTCCGACCAGAGGAGGCTTTCTTCGGACACATGAGGAGGGAAACGGTCGTGTACCCTAGCGGCCGAAAGTGGTACTGCACCATTTTTTGACAAAATGACAATTGGTCATATCTGAGCCAAAAATTGGTCTAAAAATATGGGAAAAAATCCATAAACAGGTCTCACCTCTCTATAGGTCGCAGGGCATGCAAATTAGGCAAAAAACTGCGACCTATAGTCCGGAAAATACAGTACATAAATCATGCAAGATATTTCAGTTCCAGCTTGAAAATGTTTTGTGACAGGGTCTAAAGATCGCCGGAGACGTAACACTGATGTTTGATGTGCATCAGCAAACATTCTTACTTGTGCCACAGTTTATTGAGGGCTATCGAAGCTTTCAGTGTGTAACTTTTATTACTTTTGGTATTTTAGTATGTAGCATTTTTATTTCCATTGCCTCATTTTATTGCTGTTGCTTTTATTTTATTTTCACTGATTTATTGTACCGGTTTTATATTTTCTGTCCTGTTAAGCACCTTGGTTAATGCAAGGCATTGTAGGAAGGTGCTATACAAATAAAGTTTAATAATAATAATAATAATAATTATTATTATTATTATTATTATTATTATTATTATTATTATTATTACAATTTCTTGCCCCTTTTATAAATTACTTAAGACAGGCTTGAGATGCATCATTGCTGTCTCAATGTGATTTCTGAATAAATCAAAGCAGCACGAAGACTTGAAGTCAACTTGCTGCTGTTTTGTCTCTGAGCCATCAAGAAAGGTATGAGCTGCAATGCTTAAGCCAGCATTACTGTTTAAATGAGAGATGCACCAATGATGCCATGGGATTTAGAAAGGGAGAGGTCCAAAACATTTTGCGTGTGGTGCTTCACATCGACAAAACGTCTCTGGTTTTACAATGCCGGCTTCATTATCAATGAGTTTGATTGCTTTTTTTATTTTTTATGGCCAGAGGTTGCACAAAGATCAAGCTGTTTTGTGAAAGAGGCATACGACTACAAAAATAAAATTCTAAAAGTGAAAATCTCCTATTAAATAATGAAATTCATAATATTCTGGAATATAAACATTTAAGTTTTACAGTTTTGCTTGGATTTAAAAAAAAAAAAACGACATTCTGGGGGTCTGATGCACTAAAAACCGTCCTAGACTTTGAAAGGTACATGTTGATCAAAGGAAAACACTCTGATAAAAACTGTTTTATCAAGTGCTTCAACAATTGTATTTCCAACAATATCCTCCTATTTTAATTGACTTAGTACTGTATATACAGAAGTTAGCAGTGCTGATTGTTTCAGACCATTCACTTGGTCTCCCGTTGCCTACAGTGTTTTCCTGTTCAATGTCTTTTTTTTAATCATAAACAAATCACTGTGATTCTCTTTCCAGCCACTCGAGAGTCAGCTTTTGTTCACGCTATTGCCTCAGCAGGAGTCGCCTTTGCGGTGACCCGTGCTTGTGCTGATGGTTCAGCCACCATCTGTGGATGTGACACACGGCATAAGGGCCCCCCTGGTGAGGGCTGGAAGTGGGGTGGCTGCAGCGAGGATGTCGAATTTGGAAGCATGGTGTCCCGGGAGTTTGCAGATGCAAGAGAGAATCGGCCAGATGCACGCTCAGCAATGAACCGCCACAACAACGAGGCAGGAAGAATGGTCAGTCTTAAGAGTCATTTGATTACCGTACTTGTTTTACCACAGTAATACTACCCTCAAATGTTTTAGTGACACTTCCTTTTCTACACCAACAGTCTCTCAACGACAACATGTTTCTGAAGTGCAAGTGCCACGGGCTCTCGGGGAGCTGCGAGGTCAAGACGTGCTGGTGGTCTCAGCCGGACTTTCGAGTTATCGGCGACTACATGAAGGATAAGTACGACAGCGCTTCGGAAATGGTGGTGGAGAAACACAAGGAGTCTCGAGGTTGGGTGGAGACGTTGAGACCCAAGTACAACTACTTCAAACCCCCCACGGAGCGCGATCTGGTTTATTACGAAAGCTCGCCGAATTTTTGCGATCCCAATCCCGAGACGGGTTCCTTCGGCACTCGGGATCGCATCTGCAACCTGACGTCCCACGGCATAGACGGGTGCGACCTGCTGTGCTGTGGCCGAGGCCACAACACCCGGACTGAGAAGAGAAAGGAGAAGTGCCACTGTATTTTCCACTGGTGCTGCTACGTCCACTGTCAGGAGTGTCTGAGAGTCTACGACGTGCACACCTGCAAGTAGAGACGTGGAGGGTCTCAGCTATTTTCTTCAGAGGACATGGAAAAGCGGAACAAATAAAGTTTTTTTAAACTACGAGAGGTGTGTGTAGTCAGACCTTTCCGTAAACGCGCACATGCTTTATGTTCTGGGATGCTACAAAGGGGGTGACTCTGCCTAAATCAACTGCAACAGTTGTAACCGATATCTGAAAGCATCATTCCTGAACTGTGATTGACTTTGGTGACGAGCAACAAAGGCACAGAGACCAGTTGGCTAAAAAACAAACACCATATTGGTGTTTTCTTTCTGTCGTTGGTAGTTACGGTCAGAGCCATATATATAGAGAGTTCCGACACCCTTTGATCTCGCCGACAGGCGGTCAATCGTTCCAAACAACGGCTATGGAAACCTTGTGGAGCTGCGCCCTCTGGCGGCGACGGAGCGCTACTGCAGGCAGCTTCAGACTGTAACCAGAGCCATGGAACAAATCGCCCCCTCCATGACCCACGTGACTTCCGCATTCCATTCTTACAATGGAACTCTATGGGAGTGTCACAACTCTCACTTTATATGGCTCTGGTTACGGTTTGCGGATGCGCTCAAGTCTGTGGAGCGAAGGAGAAAGATGATGTTTAACTGAAAACGAACATTTCCAATCACCGCTCGATTTTGCCACGAAAAGATTCTGAAGCAACATACATGATCAGACATGCAACAGCATGCATTGGCCTCCTTGATGTTATTAGTATGTTTTTGCCTCTCTGAGAACTAACATGAGCATTGTGTGATTGAGTTTTATAGTGTTATTGATCCTTGGGTAAGAATGCACTTGCACCTGAGTGAATGTAGATTTTTTATTTTGCTGCAAAGTGTTTACATATTCTCACACGCTTAAGCTAACAAGATATCTCCTTTAAATTACTACTAACTTTATTCAAGAGTAGCCACGACAAAACATTAATATACGGGCTGTGCATTTCCCCAATCGCCTGAAAATACCTAAAACCGCTTTTGATATACAGAACAATGACACAACATTGAGATTTATGACCAAAGAAGTGAAAAGAGAAGCGTCTGCGAACGTCAGCACTTCGTTTGTATCTTGATGAAAAATATGAAGCATGTTCTTCTTGTTTTCGACAGTATTATCATGAGACTTGGTGTGGGGGAAACCTATTTATAAAAAGGACTTTCACTCCATCTAGTTGTTTACTCTAGCCACAGAGGGATACTCTGCTAAGATGAGTCAAAAATGGCAACAATGCACGTAATACCATCTATTTAATGCAGTTCCGTTTGCAGTTGCAGTAAAATAATAACCAAAACCTGCGTATGGAATGATCGTGGGCTGTGGCTTCCTCTTTCCCCAAACTAAACAAAGAGCAGCATCACTGAAGCTATTAATACTTCCCTTATTTAAATGCTGCTAAAATATTATGTGTTTCCGTTTAGGTCCTCACATAGAGTATATCTTTGTAAATGTGTATTCTTTGCATGTATTGATTTCTTTCTGTGAAAGACGTAGTTTGATTTAAAAGAAAAAAGTGAAGTTTGACAAATTCTTGCATAAAGTAACACCCATTTAACCAAATAGGGTAAAATTGAGATTTATGTTTTTTTTTAATTATTATTATTATTTCTTTTGTTTGTGTGTGTTGAGACAATACAGTGGCCTAGATGGACAAACCATTGCAAGAATGGGCAAATATTAACAAATAGCGGGAGTTAGTACAATAAAGTAATAGTAAAACCATGTCAAGAATTTTGTTTGTTTGTGTGTGGGTGGGTGTGTGTGTGTGACATTTCTAGATAAAACAAAAGTTATTGTTGTGTTTTATGTGATTTAGCTTATTTCTCTCTCTTTTTTACGTTTTGTCAAATTTGTTGTCTAAGTTGTGTTTTATACAAAAAAAAATTGGTTTTATTTTATTGTTGTGGTTGCTGAAAACCTTTGTGCGTTTTTTAGTTTTGTTGCTCAGTTTTGTCCAAGCTTGTGTTTTTGCACCTCAGGGCATCTGTAGGGCAAAGGATTATTGATGCTTTTATTTTATTTTTTTATTTGAGCAGAACTACTGAAAAATATTTATTTTTTTGAAAAGTCTATTGACTGCAAAGGCAGAAAGATACTATTCCACTGATGGTCTCAGCTGTGTAAAGTTTCTGTTTACAGCCAGTGTAATGTATGTCTCAGGCATTTAGGTCTCAATACCCACCTATAACAGGACTGAAAATATCAATAAACAACTCCAACCAGTTTATTTTTTAAGTCATCTTTAAGGAACAGCATCAGCATCAGAACCTGCATCTGTTCTAGCATTGATTTACTTTAAATGTGACTGGACATGTGGTTCTTTTCTCATATTTTTTGCCTTTAAATCCAAAGTTTTGTACAAAGTAGCTCTCGAATTTTATGGGTTTCTAAAATTTGATGTTTTTTTTATAATTATTTATTTCATGTCATGTAAATATTAGTGAGTAAAAGTTATATATTTGCAGAAACATGTTTTTTAAGCAGTGTTGTGACTTGTCACTCTGTAGCCTTTTTACCTCATCTCTTTGTTTTCACTGACAGATTTTGTTCATCCTACTACTGCCTGTATAGATTTCTAAAAAGCTAACTCTGTAACATAAAAATAAAACGAAGAAACAAAACTTCATGGCTCGTGCATTTAATAAGTGGTACAACAAGTGTATTGAGTCTGACTGGTCCAGTTGAGTCAAACAGTCCCAACAAAAATGCGAATTTGTAATGTGAGTTAGAAACAAAACGAATGAAACGACAAATACAATGAAAACCAAATACTGTACAAAATTAGCATGAAAACTAATAATANTTTTGTTTTATGTTTTGAATGTCCAGAGGACCAGACTTAGCTTTTTTAGATATTAGAAAAGTTACAGACTGCATTACAAAGTTACATAGTGTATCTTTAAAGCTGCTATCTGCGATTTCTGTATGACCAAAACACTTAGAAAAATTTTCAACAAGGAAAAGCATTCCGTTCTCTGTTGAACTTGAGATCTGCAGCTCCGCCCCCAGCTGCAGTCTCTCGGAGACGCTGCGATATTCTGTGTTTATATGTTAATAAAACCTTCTAAAAAAATAAAATAAAACCATTGAGCGCTAGTCCAGCACACCAGAAGACCAGGAAATCTTCAGAGCCTCTGGCAGCCACGTTGAACCCTACTTTTATTCACTCGTGACAATTTCACTTCCTCATTCATTGCAGTCGGCAGAGGAAGCGGTACAGAGCGGTGGATGAAGCGATTATTTGACTTTTGGAAAAAAAAAAAAAAAGTCCTGATCAGGGATTAAGAAGGGGAATTTAATACATTTGTGTGACATACAAAACAGTCCTGCATCGCTTTCCAATCCTTTGAACGAGAACGTGCGCGGCGCTGGGACAGGTGGGGGCGTGAGAAGCTCTGTTGAGGACAACTGGAACGCAGCTCTTTATTGGCTGATTAAAAACTCTGTTTTTATTGGCTGGAAAATGGCGTGTCACCTTTTCTTTTTAGAAATGCTTATTTACCACCTGGAGAAGCAAGGGGACAATATTTTTTTTAATTTTTTTTCAGAGATTACCTGGCTAACATCAGTCTGTCAGGAGGTAGTGACAGAGTGAAGAAATATGTTTATAAAAAAAGCTACATACTGAAGCTTTAAAGTTTGGCACCCACTGGTCAGTTTACTGACCAACAACAACTTAATCAATATATTCTACAAAGTACTTCAGTGACTGATTCTGATTAGTAAAGGGTGAATATGTTGTTACAGGGAGTTCTATACCAGAACAAATTAATAATCATCCGAATAAAGTTGTCTTTTAAGTTTTATTACAAAAATAATCAAACTAAAAATCAACAATAAACAAGCAATAATAATAGATCAGTCAAGGCTTCTCTTGTCTAAGGCAAAATGAACTCTTTGAGCAGGAATTATGTCAATTTTATACGCACATGAATTTAGATGCAGTGAGGCTATTTTAATAAAGTTTATTTTGGATTTTGGTTAAAAGTATTTATTTAATGTGACCAGATAAGTCATTTATTATCACTGCAAGCCAGGAAATGATTTATCAAGTTGTATTAGCTAAAAATGGCATAACCAGAGGCATCATGTCACCAGTTTCTGCTCCTCACTGGGTCAGTGTTGAGAGCATCACTCATCTTTGTGTGCTTCAGCTGGTGGATCAGATAGTTTTTTTTACTCACTGATTTTTTTATTTAAAGTCAAAGTCAACTTTATTGTCAGATCTGCAATATGTACTGTACAGGACATACACAGGACCGTTGTGTTTTGCGAGGAAAATATCACAACAACCACATGTTAAAGAATATTAACTCGGATGAAAAAGAAAATAATCTAATATTTTCTTGGGGGTGCTAAGAGGGTGCTATGACTTTTCCGGGGGGGCTATAGCACACCCTAGCCCCCCCCCTGGAGCCGCCTCTGGTTGCAGTATATAATTACCGATACGTACCTAAATATACTCGGTCCAAAGAACCAAAATTCACCTTTTAAAATGCGTTTTCAGCAATTCATGAAAACAAAATTCCCTGAGTAAATGCTGAAATTCCATTTAATCCAGTTACATAAAACACTAAGAACTTTACAGTATCTTGTGTTGGTTAGTCACATTCAGAGATATAAAGCAACCATTCCTGGTAAGATCGGTTAGTAAAAAGCCACCATAGCCAGTAAGCAAGGATACATAAACTACTCCTTTTGGCTTTTCCACCCCTACTCACAATTTCTTCTTGTCCACACCTTGTTAAAACAGTTTTAAACCTGCTCCAATGTTGCACGCCTTGCTGCTCTTTCACATGATTACCTGCAGTGTTCCATCATTGAGGTCTGAACTTGGCAAAAGGGCCTTCTCCTACTCTGCTCCTGCTTCCTGGAATATCTTACAAAAAGACTTAAAGCTCTCGGCCTTGACCTCTAAATGGTTTTAAGAATATGTTGGAATCCTGGCAAAAACCAATGCAGACATGTTCCTGTTACAGATTTTCTACAACTACCTTATGTTTTGATACTGTATTGTTTTAATTTGTTAAATCTATTTCTTATGTTGGTCTATTGCTGATTGTTTTTCCTACTGTTCTTGTCATCATTTAGTTTGTAGCAGGTCGCTCTTGTAAATGAGTCGAGGCTCAATGAGATTAACCTGACAAAATAAAGGTTGAATGAAAACTTGCTCTCTTGGGACACAAAACATCTAGTCAAGAGTCAGAGTACTTTTATTAACATTGCACAAGTTTTCACCAATGCAGCGTGAATATGTACGCACAGGATAGTTGGGGTGAGTGTGTGAAGCTGCTGCCAATTCAGACCACATGTGACGAATCACATTATGTTCTTCAGCGCGGCCTCGCTCATCCGTATCGGGATGAAGAATATTAACTCAGATACCGTCGTCCTCTGCATCATGTCAGCCAGCTCTCTACCTTTGCCTGTCATTGTCCCCACATTTGCCACCCTCAGCCCTTTGACGTTCCTCTTCTCCCTCTGTCTCCTGACACGTTTCCCTTCTCATAGTCTTCGACTGACAGTAGCACAATTTCCATCTGCAACGTTTGTCAACAACACTGATGGCAGTTCATAACTCGGGTCTCGACTGATCTGGAATGGTGGTGCTTACATGAACTCTCATATTAGTTTTGGCAAGTGTTTTACATCGGATGTCTTTCCTGAAAAGACCCTCACCATTTACCTGAACTTGGGACCGGCACAAGAGACACACTGGCTTGTGCTTCCTAATGGCTGGTTTCAATGTCTCTAGAATACTAGCATTAATACATGTACACATCAAAATCTCAGATCGTTGTTTTAACCAGTAGATCAGTGCTTATATTCCCCGTTTTTCAAGATTCTTTTGTTTTTCTCAAGTTCAGATATTTGTCTAGAAAGGGCCATATGGGACAAAAGACATCCATGCTCATTCTATGTACCGTAGTTGCCCATTAACTGTGTAATTTTGTAACCAGTTTCCTTGAGAAAATCTACAAATGAACGAGGGAGAACACAGTGCACATGCCTAGAGTTCAGTCAGGATTTAAACCAACTTGTTCACCATGCAAGGTTTCTACAAAACTAAATCAGACTTCAAAAATATACTTTACCCT